>JANPWX010019201.1:172643-284597 GCA_024734555.1 Trochalopteron elliotii
CCACAATATAAAAAAATGCATTAAAGTAGTAGAGAGTGTTGAAGGCAGGGTGACAAGGAAGCCTTATGAGGAATGGTTGAGGTCACTTGGTCTGTTCAGCCTGCAGGAGTCTAAAGAGAGACCTCATTGCAGTTACAACTTCCTCACAAGGAGAAGTGAAGGGGCAGGCACTCATCCTTTATTTCTGGTGACCAGTGACGTGTCTTGAGGGAATGGCCTGAAGTTGTGTCAGGGGAGGTTTAGGTTGGATATTTAGAAAAGTTTCTTCACTCAGAGGGTAATTGGGCAGTGGAACACACTCGCAGGGCAGTGGTCACAGTGTCAGCCTGACAGTGTTCAAGAAGCATTTGGACAATGCTCTCAGGCAAGTGGTGTATCTCTCGGGGTGTCCTGTGCAGGGCCAGGAATGGGAGTAGATGATTCTAATGGATGTCTTCCAACTCGACTTATTCTATGATTCTGTGAACATGTGGCTGCAAACAAGGGATGGTAAAAATGGAGTCCAGGTGAGTTTCCTGTTTTGGACTTTAATATGGATGTCCATCTGCTACCATGTTCGAGAAAAAACTTTTATGCCTCATTAATATTGACTGTTGAATACAGCTTATGTTTCGTGTTACCTTGCTTTGATTAATGAAAAGAGGTCATTAATGAGTTCGCTGTGCAACTTGAAGTAAACAATGGATTTTTTTTAAGGTCTATGTTATAAATATGCTGTCTTTTTTGACATTGATTTTTGATATTGATTTCTTTTTTATTGTAACACTAAGTTAATGTTTTTTCTAAAGGTGAGTGGAGTTATAGTTCAATTCAGTATTCCTCCTGTATAATCCTAACTATTTCTGACTTAGCTAGTACAATAAAAATATGTTCAAACAGAAGATTCCAGGTTTGTAAAACATTTGGAAGACTTGCTGTGTTAAAGGCTGTTATCAGACAGTAAACCTAGTACATGCAATCATGGTATGTGCATTTATCTTTAACAGAATTATTTTGAAGAGTGTCCTCCTCAAAGGGAGTTTGTAATGTTCTTACGAGATAGAGGATCTATCTATGTGAACAAAATATTTTTTACTGATATTCTGAAAACCTTGGTGGGGATATTCTGCTATGTTACTATATATGTATATATTAATCTACACTATTTAAACTTAGAGGACTAAAAGTACAATTCTCATAGTTGTCTGAAACTGTGGAATTATAGTTGTAATTGTTCAAATGATACAGTAGTAACACTGTTTTCTAACTGCTTGTGAGTATTAACAAATGATTCTTTTGTTATGTTGCCAAATAAACTAAAGCATGTCTCCGTTACAGATTTTAATGTTTTTATGATGTGGAAGAATCATCTTGGAAGCTTGTTAAGTAAATGTATATACAGTCAATGATTCATTCTCCAGAGTTTATAGTTTATGCAGCGTAAAAAGCTGCCTATTGGCCATCATGAGTTCATCTTCTTCAGTCAACTACTCTGTCACAGAAGCTAGAAGGTGAGCTTTATTTCTGTATCTTTCAGTCTAGTAATATAATTTCTGGTTTTGTGGTTTGTTTTCTAGATCCCTGAAATTATGTTAATTCAGACTGACAAAGAACCAGTTACAGCGTGATACATGCAAGCTATGCCATAATAATACCATTATTAGATCTTAGAATTACAAAGTGGCCAGGGTTGGAACAGATATCAAGATCATGGAATTCCTACCCTCTCCGCTGGACAGGGACACCTTTCACTAGATGAAATTGCTCAGAACCCCATTCACCTTGGCCTTGAGCCAACTGCCAGCAATGTGGGATCCACAGCTTCTCTGGGCAGCCTGTTCCAGTGCCTCACCACCCTCGCAGTACTGAATTTTTCTAATATCTAATCTAAACCTACTCCCCTTCTGTTTAAAGCCATTCTCTCTTGTCCTGCACTACATGCTCTTGTAAGGAGTATCTCTCCATCTTTCTTGTAGGCGCCCTTCAAGGTACTGGAAGGCCGCAATTAGGTAACCCTGAAGCATTCTTTCCCAGGCTTAACAAACCCAATTCCCTTGACCTTTCACCAGTGCACTTCAGGAAGGGTGCTCTATCCCTCCTAATCAATTTCTTGGGCCTCCTCTGGACATGCTCCAACAGGTCCATGTCCTTCCTGTGCTGGGACCCCAGAGCTGGATTCAGCACAGCAGGTGGGGTCTCTGCAGAGCAGAGCAGAGGGACAGAATCCCCTCCCCGGCCCTGCTGCCCATGGTGCTCTGGATGCAGCTCAGGACACGTTTGGCATTCTGGGCTGTGAGTGCTCATGGCTGGGTCATGTCCAGCCTCTCCTCCACCAGCACCCCCAAACCCTTCTGGGCCAGGCTGCTCTCCATCTGTTCATCCCCCAGCCAGTATTGGTACTGGGGCTTGCCCTGACCCAAGTGCAGCAGCTTGTACTTACTTGGTCTTGGTAAGCCTCCTGAGATTCCCATGAGCCCACTTCTTGAGCTTGTTCAGATCTCCCTGAAAGCCATCCTATCCTTCAGGTGTGGCAACAGCATCACTCAGCTCAGTGTCATCTGCAAATGTGTTCAGAGAACAGTCAATCCCTTTGTCTGTCATTAATGAAGGTACTAAATAACACTGGTCCCAGTATGGATCCTGAGGGACACCACTTGTCACTGATGTCCTTTGGAACTCTGAGCCATTAATCACTATCCTCTGGACTCTACTGTTCAACTATTCGTATGTCCACCAGTGATGAGTCCACTCATCAAATCCATCTCTCCAGTTTAGAGAGAAGGATGTTGTGGAGGACCATGTCAAAGGCTTTACAGAAGCCCAAATAAATGCCATCTGTAGCCCTTCGTTTGTGCATTGATGTTGTCATGTTACCAGATGATAAATTTTCTACAGCTGGTGAGCTAACACAATGCTTGTTCTCCTAAAACCATTGGCCTGTGGAACTGTACAATGCCCATTGTGTAGGAAGGAGAACTGAACGTTCACCAACTCCAGTGACCTGTCAGCTTGACTATGTCAGCTGTAACATTGGGGTGCCTGACCACTATGGACTACCAGAGAGACCCCCAGGACAGAAGAATACATATGTAAAAGAGAGGGAAAATACTTAAATATTAGTGGGGAAATGATTGTCATGGGTATTTTTATTCTGGGATAATCAATGAATGTGTATGTACAATACAGTATATAAACAGAAAGCTACCACCTTGTGCATCTGGCCGAATAAAGAATGCCTGCTTCTTAACGCTACATTGCTGTTTAGGAGTTTTTTATTTAATTGCATTTTTGGTAGCAGTCACTCCATCATTACAAGTGTGCATACTGGCCGTCTGATGTGCAAGAATTCTCACGCGGGCATAGGGGACACAACAAAGGTAGTTTCTGTCTCCTTTTGGGAACAATGTTATGGAGTTCCAGAAGGATTTGCTGCAATAGCTGTGGGGGTAGATGTTTGTTATAAGTCTTGCGCATACCTCTTATTTTTTTTAATCTGATATGTGTTTGATCTTTGGCACAATTAAAGTAAACTTTAATTCATTCTGTTTATCTTAACTGGGAGAGCTCTTAGTCACTATTTAAAGTCTGATTGTAAAAGCCTGCTGGTCATATACAAATAGGGAAATTCAGTAAATAGGTACTTTGGTTAGGAAGTCAGGCTAGAGAGGGCTTCTTCAACTGCAGAAGTTTAGCATAATTACACTGTTACATAGTAAATGAAAGAAAGTTTCTCTGATACAAAATTACTTTGCATTTTCAGCCAAATATGGAAGAAAAGCTAGGGGAAAACTATTTCTCTGTTAAGTTCTTTGTTGACTGTAATTAACTGACTTGTGAAGTGAATGTGAATTTTTGAGCAGTCTGTGATGTAGAGCTAAAAAGCTGTTTCACCTGCTCATATGCTTTCTTAAAGAGTCTTAAAGTACTGCCAAAAATGGTGTCTTAGATAAAAGCTCTAAGTTGATAAAATATGTATTTTCATTCAAAACCAATGATCAATGAACTATTAATATGTGAAAATGGAAGTGCAAAACAGTCTCTGAATTCCACTTAGACTGCAAATCATACGTGATTTGAAACTCCAGGGGTTTTGCCAGAATCTGTGGCTTAAGCTTCCAAGAACTTTATGCTTGTAGCACTTTTGCTGGTAAATGAATATGGAAGGAAGACTCTTTTACAGTAGGAAGTATGAAGTTTTCATAAAGTACTTACTGCATGTGCTGATGATGGTGTGAGGATTAAAGAAAATACCACAGAAATAAGGTGGCTTATTAAGGATAAATTCCTGTTTTATTTGAAAATATTTAAGTAGACAAATAAAACAGTGAAGTGGTAAAATAATAATAGCCTGTCAGTTTTCTTGTCTTCTTTTTAAAGTTGTTGATTTGGTTCTATACTAAGAACAAAAATAAGCTTTTCTGCTTTATATTTTTAAGTTCTTACTAATAATATTGTTAGTTTAGAAGATGTGCACAGAAAGTTATTTTTAATGCCTTTTTTCCCCCCCAGTACTTACTGTTGTGCTATTTGTCTTCATGCTCTTAAGCACATTTTTCATTCCTAAAATGCCCCTAATTTGCTGTTGTTTGTGGTATCATGTAACTTGTTTATGGTGTTGTTTTTTTCCCCACTAGTGGTCCAGTTAAGCACATAGTTAAATTTTTCTTTTAGTAAGTTTTATTGTGCAGGTATCTCCAGTGTGCTCTCTTTCTTTCTTTTTTTTCCTGGATAATTAATAAAAGAGTTGAAAGGAAGAGTTTTATTTAAAGCTGATTGCTATAAAAAACAAGGTAATTTCCCAAAAGATTTGAAGGTATTTCTTTTTAACTACTTTACAAAAAGTAGATGTACCCTTGCTTTCATTCCATGTGCTCTCCTTGCAAGAAGTATTAAATATCATCAGGCTTAAGTAAACAGAATGATCTCCTTGCTGCCCACACACTATCAAAATAGTTACCCTTTTCTTAATCCTTGTTCTTTGTGTTAGTCATCCCTAGCTTTCAGTTTGGGTCCTGGTTTTCCCCCTAACCTGTGCTTTGTTAACCTTGGTACCACCAGGTTTTTGGGTGTCTTTAGTTGAGACACATACTTCTTGTATCATCTTTGAATAAGACAACCTGCCTTTCATCTCTGTTTTCCCCAGCCATAGGAAAGAAAGGGTCTACCAAACATATGTCATATCCACAAACAATAATTTATACAGTTTACAGGTGCTCTTGGTGCCGAATTGAGTTTTGCCTTTTTTTTCTTTTATGTATTTTCTATATTATTTGCAGGTATATTTGTAGCTCTCTAGTCTATCGTAGTATTCATAGCTAGCATTTTACCTACTCTGTTAGATGGAAAGACAAAATAAATTCCCCAGTGGCTCCAACCTGGGGGTCCAAGGTTAGATTTTTGGGAACACCAGGGTTGAAACTAGCTCTCCGAGAAACATTTTCATAAACAAAGTTTAGTTCCTGTCTAAATGGGGGGAATTCAAAGAAGGTCGAACTTGGAGGAAATTACCTTACCACTTCCATCTCTAATTGGGAATTTTTGTCACATGTGCTGATTTGCTAAACCTAAAAATTGTATGTGTGTTATGCTACATGTGCATCTTCAATGTTTTCCACCTGGTGAATTGTGCACCTAAGGATCTTTATAAAGGTAGCCCCTTTCTGTCACTTAACTGTGTCTGGCTCATGATTATAGGATGAGTGAAAAGTCATCACTCTCACTTTTTAGATTCTTCTTGCTTCCTTCATGACTTAGCACCGTATTTTCTTATTGCATTAGCTAAGAGTTGCTTAAAATAATAAATGATTTTACTTACCTGGTTACTGATTGTTTGCTCTTTGAGATGTGTTGGTTCCTCTGGGTATGGGTTTCATAATAAATACTGGAAGCTAATAATGTGCCAGTGGTTTTCTTGCAGTACATGTGGGTTTTAATGATCCTTATCTCCTACATAAAAAAAAAAATAAAATGTGTTAAGTACATGGCACCCTGTGGAACAAGTACTCATGACATACAATGATTCTGATCACACAGATGAAGTCCGTCTTATTTTTAAATGAAGATTTGACAGAATTCATTAAATTATAAAATATTTATGGGCTGCATCTAAAAACCTGAAATTTCATCATTTGTTGTCCTTAATGCCTTTAAAGGGTGCATTTAATCTAGAATACTGTTCCCCTTGTTGATGATATTTGTGTTAGTCAGCTTGAGTGAGAAAACATATATCATAAGGTAAAGGTTTTAGTTGTGAAAAATATTAATGGTGCCTGTGCATAAATCTAGGGATAAAGTGATAATCTTTTTTTTTTATTTAGAAAGACCCAGTATACTGGAATTTATTAAACTGTTCTTTCTGTAATTAATACCTAAGACTTTATGTAGACCAAGGTAAGCTATTTTAGTATTTTAGAGTGAGATTTATCCCGTATTTATGTGTTTGTTTTATGACATGTTTTTGAGACAGTAATACATGTTAAAAAATGAGCCTTACTGAAGGGACAACCAGAAACTTGCTAGTCATTTTAATATATGTTATTGGAATTATGTTTTTAAGCATCCTGGAAGTTTATTGGATTAATTGTAAAAATAGTGAAAAATAATTAAAAACATGCTTAAATCGACTTAGGGAAATTGCAAGTGGATATCTGATATAAGTTCCTGCTTCTACATCTCTCATAGTTTGCATAATAAGCAATAGTAGGCATAGTTTTACTTAAGTGAATGTGTATGCTTTGGACCCACAGTCTGATAATTGAAATAAGGAAGCATTAAAACTTAAAAGGAATGTTTATGATTTTCTCAAACAATGATATTTTGCAGCTTACATAATGAGGAATGTGAGTTACTACAGAAGACCAATGAATCAGAATTGGATGCTGTTTTAGGTCTGAGATGGAAACTTCTTCAAGCTAAAAAAGAAAATTTGGACTTAACTATTCAACACAATCAAGAAGTAAGGACTTCTTTTTCATTTGTCTTTTTTAACTCTTGAAATAAATGTCATCTTGTTGCATTGAAATAATACTCTCACATATTGGATCAAAAGCGTAGTCAGCTGGAAAATATCAAGAAAGGTGTCACTGTACAGACTTCTCATACCTGTTCATAGATACTGTTAGTACCTCTGCTGTCATTGTTAATAGTTAAAGATGTGGTAGGTAACTTGAGCACTTCTCAGCAGCAAAATGCAGAGGAATCTTGTGCACCCTGAGCTCAATGTAAGAGATGGTTTGTTTGTTTGTTTTAATCTAGATAGTTCCATGGATCCATTCATTGCAATCACACCACACTTGGTAAGCCAGTTGGACAATAACAGTGTAACTGAACCACAAGAGCAAGTCATTGTGACAGAAGCAGTCACCTCTTAGTTTGGGTACATACCCAGATAATCATCTTTTTAATAATACTTCTTCAGTAGCGCAGTTGAAACCAGATTATCAACTGCCAGATTGTCATTAGCAAATGTGGGAAATGTGCCTAGCAGCAATATATTGATTACAACTCAGCATCCACCTTTTCCTATGTTTATTAGAGGGAAAACTGATATTCAAACTAAAGGAAACATTAATTGAGTATATTCTTAATGCTACTTCATTTCAGTACTACAGTTGCTACAACGACATCAAGGAAATCCTTTGTAATGTGGGTGATTTCCCATTAACAAGAATTTCCCATTCATTAACAAGAATGTTGCTACTTTGTAGATGTTCTGAAGGAATATGTATTTTACTTTCCACCTTCTTGTGTTGAAATATCTTAAACTTGATTTTCTAAATCCAGTTTTTGGCCAAAAAGTTTTCTCAGCCTGCATAAGATCCTTTTTGAAAGTGTTTTTATTCTTAGTTTGTTGTATGTTAGGATTAATGGCATCTGTTTCATTACTGAGCATTATTGGACTGAATTTTATCCTTGTATGTATATACTAGATGTCTGATAGTCTAGTATCCCCATATGACTGATTTTCTGAATGTTACCAGAAAATCATCTGGAATATTACGTTTCTCTTGTGGCATTTTTTCCTCTGAGGTGCAGGAAGGTGAGAGTCATATACGGTTAATTTTTTAAGGTAGTATATTTTTTTAAAAAATGAAGGGGTGTATTAAAGGTACATGAAATTCATCTAGAAAAAGGGTCAGTTCACAAAAACCAGTGAAGTATCAAAATGTACATAAACATGCAACTTCATGTTTGCAAGATTGTACTTCAAATTCAAGTGAAGTAATGGCAGTTGTGAATGTGATACCAAGTATCTTTTAAAAATACTCTGTAGTTGTGTTTCTGTAACATGTTATGCTTTTTCAAGGGAACATCCTTAGCTGTTTTGTGAAATTTAATTTCTAGGTGTCGAACTATGAAAAACAGATAATCAAATTACGGTCAGAATTTGAGAGAGGAGAGGCTGTTCGACAAGGTCTGGAGTATGAATTGGCAGTTGCCAGAAAAGGTGCCCATCTGAAAATGTGTACTGTAGAAGAAGAATTAAGTGAGGCAAAAAGCAAACTTGTGGAACTGCAAGGTAGGTTTCAAAGAAGTAAAGATGGAATAAAGGCTAAGTCTGCTTCATGTGTCTAAGGTAAGTTGGAAGCAGGGATTTAATAAATTTTCTAGTTACTGCTGTTTTTCTTGAATCTGTCTTATCTTTCCATCTCTTATCCGTCTGCTTTTGAAAATTTGTAGGAGTTCACAAAACTCTTACTATATCATGTGTGGGTTAGAACTAACTGGCTTAACCTTCCGATCCTTCTTTCCTGTTGCCCATCACCTTTTGTTATTTCTTCCTTCAGTGCTGTCTGTGTACAGAATTGTAATCATAGTGGCCATCCTTATGTCTGGGTTATCTCTGTGTCTGTACTTCATCCTTTTCCCTTTCAGAGGGAAAAAGCAAAGAAGAAAAACGAATAGAAAAAATTAATTCCTGCTCATTTGTTTGCACTATTTCCAGCAGTTTTTTTCCTGAAGTTCTCATCATGCGTCTATTTTTTTCATGTTTTCAAATGTTTCAAACTTTTCATTGCTCATATCTGGTTTATTTTCTTCTCATTGTTTTTGTTTCTTTTTTTATAGTACTATGTGTTGTGACAGTAGTATGTGGAAAGGAAGGTTTTTACCTTGACTTTCTATTTCCTACTACTTTTGTAGTCATAAACTCACGTTTTCCTTCATACTCCTCAGAGAGATTTCTGATTTTTACAAGGAAGTGAGGTGCATTTTTAGTTACTTAAACTAGTATATCTATTTAATCTAGTACAGGAGATGTATCTGTGATTTTGATGAGCCACTGGTATTCAGTGAAGAGTTTGGAGTGCTCCTTGTAGATTTTAACCTTCCAAAAGCTGAAACAGAGTCTGGATCTTGCAAGTACTTAAAGTAACAAGTATTTTTAAGGTATTTGGAAGGCTGAACTTTCACTCCTTTGGAGAACACATAAATAATCAAAAACCTTAGGGATTGCAAACACATGAAAAGTAACGAATCTTAGGGATAGCAGTCTGTAAGAAGGCAATTTTTTTCCCTTTGGAAATTTCTCTTTGGTTACAAATGAAAGATTTGAACTGCTAGTTTCTCACTTAGAGCAGTTATGTTTCTTTCCATGTGTGCTAGTTTCCTTGCCAGTATGAGAATCACGCCATGCAGGTACTGAGAGAACTTAAGAGGGACTGATGCTGCTGGAGCCACAGCACAGTGAATGCAGTCTGCTGGGCTGCCTGTCATTTTCCTGAATGGACTGAGCTAACGTGGTGAGGGGACTGGAGACCTAAAAGGGAGTAGGAGGGGCTTTGCAGAGGCAAGGGATGTCTTCTTAAATGTACGTGTGTATTAGTTTCTTTCAATACCATAGTCAATAATTGTAGTCTGTCAATTGACAATAAATTCCATTGGCTGAAATTTCTCAAACTTTTTATGTCTGTGACAAGTGGCAAAGAAACCAAATTACAATATTGCTGCTTAATTTTTTAGCAATTAATAATTTTCTGCTTCTTTTCCTTTGCTACTTGGAACCTTTCTCACCTCACCTGGTGCTTTGATACGACCCCAGCATATCTCCTCAGACAGAATACTTCATTTGTGCCTTATACTCTTCAGTGTTTTCTCCAGAGTTTTTTTTTTCTGTTTTTATTCAGGGTTGATTTTCTGCCATCTGACAGTCCTTCCCTGTCATTGTGTCCACTGATTCTCTGTGTCATCTTAATGTGTTCTCTTAATTTCATTCTTTTCTGACTAGGAAGAAATGTCAAAAAACTGGGATGGATTTGAAATAAAATCCTGTTTCAAAGTGGTGATGACTTAAATGCCAGTGCAGCTAGTTGTATTCAGTAAAATGAAAAGCCACTGTAAATTATTTTCTCCTATAAAACTGCTTGCAGGTTATGAAGGTTTCTGTGGCATTTAAGCTTTCACAGAAGAGTGTATACAATGTTCCCCATTTCAGGTCATTTGTGGGCCAAAGATTTAAATCTCTTGAGGAACAGTTAAGTTTTCTTGGAAAAGCTAAATCTTTGCCTGGTAACCCAACCTGCCTTAGGTTTATCTACAGTCTCTTTCTGGAACAGGTGCCTATCTTTACTGTCATTTAAACTGAGGTCAAATTAAATTGATACAGACTAATACATATATCAAAATGACATTTAGAAATAAACTGGCAAAATATAGAAATCTGAAAATAGGTCCTTCATGCTATAAAGATGTCATTTCACAGAATCACAGAATATATTGATTCAGGAGGGGCCCACAAAGAGTTATCTCAGGTTTTTATGCTTTTCCAAGAGAAAAAGTGTTTTAATTTTTAAAAATCTCTCAAGCACTCCTATGTTCTTGTGGGAAAGATGCGATAAGAACACAAAATTTTGTGCTAGTTTCTTCTTAGTAAAGATGGTGCTCTCCAGTGCTAGAGAGTTAATGTTGCAGTATTCCTAAGGGTATCAAAATATGCAGAAGTGATGATCATTATGTGTGGGGGTTTTTTTTCTGGGTATGTTTTTCCATGCTGCTTCTACCTTTTTTCTTTCTCTTTTTCTGTAAACAATAGTATTCAATGAAAACCTTCAGCAGAAAGTGACAGAGACTGAGAAAACGTTTCATAATGCTCAACAGAAGTGGGAAGAAGAACAGCAAAGACTTGCAAGGGCGAAAGATGATATCAGCAGAATTTATAACAATGAATATGTATTCCTTCTTCAGGAAAGAAATGAAGTAGAAACAATTTTACTGGTATGGTGTGTTAATAGTTGAAAAGTTGCATGAGATAATGGCTGGAACTTTTTTGATGTGGAGCGTGTAGTTGGTTGAGGTCTTTCCGATTTCGGAAAAAATCCCCCAACTAGCTAAGTGCTGTGGAGTATTTCTGAAGAATATAGAGGTATTAAGTTACACTTGATGTGTCACAGTCTTTCTTCCTTTGATGAAATGTGTTACAGCTAGTTTTAAAGGTAAATTCCTAAATCAATTTACCAATGCCCAGTCCATTTGCACTGTCATGCAATACTGAGTTAGTAAAATCAGGGACACCTAACACCCACTGATTCAATTTGCCTGTTACTTTCCCCAGTCTGACATCCAATAGCCTGTGTATATGAAAATAGTTTGTGTAATATTAAGACGACATACTTTCAGGGAACCTGAACAGTGATGGTGGGATTTCCAGCTGTGCATTGTATGTTACTCACTCCATACCACATACAAAAAGTAAGCACTGTTGAAAATTCTGCCATTTGGTTAGATAAAAATCACCTAATACTAACAGAAGGCCTTATAATCTGTTTTAGAGTGTGGGCTTTTGGTTTTTTAGTAATTAGTTTCATCATATTTCCTGCTTTATACTGATATTTATATATCCTTTGGGTGTTAAATGTGTAAAAAGTAATAAATGTACAAACTTGTTTTTACACCTTGTTTAGATAGTCAAGCTATTCAATGTTTAGAAATATGTTTTAAAGAAATCATGTAGCATTATGGTGTGGAAATGCTGAGTGAACATACCTAACTTTTGCCTGCTCCACAGGGACACAAACACACCACTCTACTTCAATTGTACTTTTGTCTTTTTAAATGACAAGTTACATATGTTGTATCTTAGCTATGAAAGAACACTATTTGATGAAAAACCTGAGTGTATTCAGCTGTAGTTATTCTCCATAAAAAGAAGTGTATGCATAAGGCTGATAGATATTTGCATTGCATGATGTATGCTGAAAACAGATTGCTGCTAAAAGATTAACTTTTTAATATATTTTCTTCCTTTGTGGTCCCTTCTAAGATGCGACAGACTTGTCTCAGTTGGGATGGGCATTGATCAAGCAGTAGAAAATATTCTGCTTACTTTCTTCCCACCCAATCAGTGCCAAGCCTGGGACAGTACCAGTCTTCCCAAATGACACTAAACTTAACTGGCAGCTTGATAGCCAAATTCTGACAGCAAACCTACCTGTTGTACTATATTACGGTGCTGTTGGTCAGATTCTATATGGCACCTGTAGAAGCAGCTCGCAAAGCAAAACAGGGCAGGGACCCTCCCTTAATTACGTGTATTTCGAAAGTACTATGTGCTGACTCTTCAGCTGTTTGAAGGCAGGATCTGTAAGGAGTGGTGCAGTAATGACACCTGTAGTAAAAATCAGGTAGTGTGTGGATAAGTAGTGTTTCTGTGCATGGGCTGCAAAAGGAGTTTCTCTGTGTCATTTATCTTGATGATGAAGAGACCTGATGGTGGGAAAGGATCCCACTGATTTGAATTTTCTCTGAATGAAGGATAAAAAAAAAATTTCCTCATTCCCTCAGTAATTTTGTGGGTATGTTGAACAGTACTTTGAGAGAGTAATTGAAAGAAATGTAAGTAAAGAGAAAGAGAAGGTTTCAGAGAAAAATACGTGAATTCACTGACAGGTGATACCCTAAGGTCCTTCTCAAACCAACAGAAACTTGAGTCAGTTTTCATTCCAAGTCAATGCTTAAAAAACTAAGTTTAGGTTTAGGCTATGAGGAAACTTACTCTTAGACACAGTTTTCTTATTAAGTTGCCAGGTAAAGCAGGCCAAGAGTCGTGCTTTGGCTCTTTGTTCTGGCTAAGAGAAGACTTGAGCTAAGTTGAGGATGGTTTGAAATGGCCTTGTCGTTTCTTGTGTATAGTGTTTAGAAGGTTTATTCAGTGTGTTTAATACTGTATGAAAAGAATGATGTTTTAAGAAGTATTCTGTACTCTTAAAAGTAATGTTTATCCTCAGATCAAAAGAAACAGTGAGTTGCTCGGGTCATTGTGTTCTCCGTCAATGCGTGTTGATTTGGAAGAGGAAGGTGATTTGTAGAAGCAGGGGTTTGGTTGGAAGAGTGTACTAAAGCTACATAATTGTTTGCTCCTGAAGTAAATGTGATTCACTACTAGGTGTCAACTACTAGTGTGCTTTGAATAGTAAAATTTTCGGATTTAGTTCAATTGCAAATACTTCAGTTTTTCTGCTTTGTTTTTGTAGTGTTCCCTTGCCCATTATCCTAGTTATAGTTACATATAAAATTCTGGGAGATAAAAAATATATACATAATTTTTAAATCTGGACTTGACTATCCTAGTTGTTGTTTGAAAGCTTAACTGATTTAACTTGGCAGATAAATATCAGATAGGTTTAGGTTTGTGAACTAAAACTTCAAATGTGTTCCAGTCTTTTGTGTTGTTTATTTACAGTCCTGTTTTAAATAATATATAGTTATTTTGAGTTATGAGATGAAAACTAAATAAAATGGTCTTAATAGAAGACACAGAAGCAAGAATCTAAGCATGTATGGCAAATCCTCGGTTCCACATCTGCACTTTGGGAACTACAGGTCTGTACTTAGCTGTGAAAATGCTGAAGTAGGCAGAGAAAAGAAGTCAGTTCAATCTACTAAAATGTGTCTTTATGATATGGAGTAAAAGTAATCCTCTCTGCTTTCTAACAGAGAAAGGTTTGTATTGTGCTATATTGAGTGTGTTTAGCATAGTGTTTGGTACATGGGAAAAGATGTTGGGAGTTCAATAGTAAGTGCAATAGCATCACCTTGTGGTGACTCAGAATATAGTATTCCTTCACAGAAGCACACAGTTTTTCCTTAGACTGTTTGTGAAATTGTGTTGTTTATACACACTTTAAACCACCTGACCAGCCATGTTTTTGATAAGAAAATATGTATAGTGAATGTGTCTATGACATGTGGATACACATGTATATATAACGGTGTTTTCTTTTTTAGCATGGTGAAGTATATTTCTTTCTGAACCTTCCAAGTGCAGGTAACAACTGGAACAGTCTGACACAGTCATACCACATCTGAAAAGTTCAGAGACTTCAAGATTCTGACTTGTTTAATAAGCTTGATGTATTATTCATGTCAGTTTTTGTCTGCTAGTGCTATCTACATTTCCAGCATAAAATATTTTGAAGTCTTGATGTAGTATTTTTTCAGAAAACTATGTATTACTTACTTCATGTGCACTTTTCACAGCTTGTTTCTGTTAATATGTGGAAGATAAATCTGAAGAGAAATATTACTATATCTTTCCAATATGGAGAAGTTGATAGTAGTTGTAAATTTGAGTAAAAGTAATTTTTTTTTGCATGCTGATGGGAAGGAACTTGTTCATTGTCTTGGTATTACAGGCAAAGTTAGAGGACTACCTTTAAATTTAATCAATATCCAGGTAGACTGTTTTTGCAATGTTTTGATTTACTGAGGTTCCCATTTTTCAATGCACTTGTTTCACAGGCATGCTCCTTGTTACCTTTTCAGAGAATGGCAAAAAATTGTGTCATAGTGCCTGCACATGAAAAAAGGGAAAATCAATTAATTTTTTCAGTTACTAGTTGGTCATTATGGAATGCCACTAGGTGTTCGTAAGGGAGTTGTGAATTCCTTAGTGTCATGTTTAAGTGGCCAAAAAATTTCTACCTTCAGTCATGAAGAACTTCTAAAATTTGTTTCAAGCTTTGGAAAAGACTCATGTTTCTTTGATCTTCATTTATAAACATAGTTCTCTCAAATTTCAATCTTCTGAAGGATTCTTCTTTATGAATAATTCATTTTCTTTTCCTTCTCTTTCCTGCTCTGCAGATGCCTTATAATTAGTAATTTTCAGGAACAAGATTACGTGATGTAAGAGTAATAGCAGAATTTGTAGACCAGGTTTATTTTCACAAAATGTCTCTTGGCACAATAAACGATAGGAATAAATGAACAGGAGGACTTACAGTAATCTTTCTATATTTCGCGCAGAAAGTAATTGGCTCTCCAAAGGTCCTCCAGCTAAGTCACTGGATTTGTAACTTCTTTCTGGTGCTAGTTATGGAAAAGCTTACTCCTGTCTACTAGACCAAAGCTATTCTTTTTTTATGCTTCTGGAATCTCCAGCTAAATACGAACTAGGCTACTGGGGGCTCATTATTTGGCTACTTTCCTCCGTGTCTGGTGTGCCATGAATTAGGATTTTATAGTAGTGACTCCACAGAGCTGCTGAGTTCAGTAGTGTTAGTAATTACACCAACCTGTAGCTTGGTTCAGCTTCCAAAAGCAGAAATTGTGGTGGGGAACTGCTTACTTATTTTATCTTGCCGAAAACTTAATTGTTCATGTACCTAATTTTTAAATTCAGTTTCTAGACAGAAAAGTTCTCAGAATAGTAGAAATTAGGAATATTTAATCTATGGGAGTAATTTTCAACAAATGCCTGGTTATTTGATTTGAAAAACTGACAGTTAAAATTATAACAAAGTAAAACTTCTGTCTATGTATCATTTCATTAAATGCACTTAACTGTTTCCCTCTCCACCACTGCCATTGAGCTGCAAGAGAGAACAGGTTGGAGGAGCAGCTTTGTACTTCTTCAGAGAAAGATTTCCTGTAGAGAATTGGCTCTGATTTTAGTATTACTGCAGAAGGTCATGTTTGTAGTGAGTTGTGAATCAATACATGTTACGTGGTGGTGAATGGAGAACATGTCTGGTTTTGGGTAAATATTTGACATGTGGCAATGTATTAGATTTTAATAATCTGTTCAGATGCAGTCTTTCCTCTTTTGATCCCTCTACTTTATCTTAGCAAAAGTAACTCTTAATGCCTTATTTTTTTTTCTAGGAGCTGAATAATGAACTGCAAAATATGCGCAAGAAATTGAGAGATGTGGAGGTGGAACACAGTGGCTGTAGTGAAGTGCTGAGATGCCAGGCCAATGAACTTAAATGCAGCACTGAACGAGAGAAGAAACTTAAAAAGGAACTTGAAGTAAGGCTTTTTGACTATTGCAATTAGTATCAACAAGCACTGACACTGAGCAGTTTCATTGTTGAAGGATGGAACCTTCCAGCTGGACTGGAATTCCATCTACTTGATGAACAAAATATTGAACATCTGTTTTGCAGAAAAGGTTGATCAGGTGAATGCCACTTTTATTGTGAGCGTGGCTTGAGACTCATGTTTAAACAACAGGTAGGAAAGGGTTTATGTAAGTGTGATAACAAGGCTAACTTTACTTTAGGAAATCTGAAGTCTTAATTTGTCTATCTTCTTATATTTTTGGTCTATTGGAATTTTGGTGGAGAATCTGCTGGAGCTGCAAAAAACCTAGCACAGATGTTGTGCTAGGTGAGGAAGTAGAATATTGGAAGATCACAATGCTCTTACAGCAGCTCCCTTCTCTCTGGAGTTAGTTACTGCAGGTTCAGTTTTCGTCTCTGTTGAGTGACACCCATAGTTCAGATGTCTCTAGTCTTGTAAATATCTTGTAAATATGCTCTTTACACTAAACAGCTAATTTCCTCCTTAGTTTCAATATTTTATTTGTCCAATGATAGGCTTTGTAGTAGTTATGTTATCTGTTCGTACAGTCTGGACCAAGATTTCTTGGTAGAACATTTGTCGTTGCAGAAAAGCATAGTGAGTGGACAATTCTTTATCCTGATATATATTTTCTACCAAAGGCATCTTTAAATATTTTCTGATATGAAATGAATTTAAAACAACTGTCACTTCTTAAATATTGTGAAACCTTAAAAGAACAAGTGACATAGTTTTTGGCTGTGGGTTTTTTTCTGTTTTCTTTTAAAGGCAAAAGAAATGTTCTAAGCGTTGATTTTTAGGTAGGTAGAGTCCTGCATTAAAGATGAAGTACAAAAGAAAATTCCTACAGGGAAGATAAAAGTTCATCAACTAAAAACACTGACTTATTGACCAACAAGGTAGACCTTTGTGCCCTCAAAGAATTCTACAGGAAATCTATTGTCATGTATTTTGAGCTGCACTTATTGGCCTAGATGGATTTGCTTTCATTTGGAAAGTGTTGCACACTGTGAAATTTCAATAGCCCTTTTAAAAAATGCCAAGTTCTGCTTCCCAGTATTTCAATAAGGACTCTTCTTGTGACTTCATGGCTTTTTGTATACTAACAGAAAAGTCATGAGCTGAAAGGAGGAGGAGCAAGGCAGCAAATAATTTATCTTTTTTAATATTTTGATTGAATATACCCACCATCTGTAATTGAAAAGAAAGGATGCATTCCTTGAAATTGTACGATTGCTATACCCTAATGATGGTCTGTCTTATCAGGGAAATGCTACCTACTAACCATAATCAGAAAAAATTATTTTTGCTTCTAAATTTTTGTTAAACTATTTTCTGAATATCTTAATAATACATATTCAAGACAACATACTCAATCTACAGAAGAATGAGTCTGATGGTACTTATTGATGCAGATAGCTATTTAAGCAGCGATTATGGAAAAGCATGTGGTGAAACCTCTTGCATTTGAAAGTTAAACAAAATTAGCACTAGTCTTTGAATCCATAAAACCAAACTAGTTTAGACTTCAATACAAATCCTGTTGGCAGCTTTCATCACACTCTACCTTAGAAGTACTCTCACTCTGTCTTAAAAGTAAATTGCATATGTGTAATTATCTGAAAGGGCCTACAATAACCTTGTAAGATGGTGATTCTGCCACTTCCCTGGGCAGCCTCCTCCTATGCTTTGCAAGCCTTGCCATGTGGAATTTTTTTCTCATATCCAGTCTAAACTTCCACTGGTACAAATTGAGGCCATTTCCTCTCATTCTGTCACTTGTTACCTGCAGAAAGAGACTGACCCTGACCTGGCTATAGCCTCCTTTCAGGCAGTTATAGAGTGATAAGGTCACCCCTGAGCCTCCTTTTCTTTGGGCTAAACTCAGTTCTCTCAGCCACTCCTCACAGGACTTGTGCTCCAGACCCTTCACCAGTTTTGTTGCTCTTCTCTGGACATGCCCCAGCACTTCGATATTCTTCCTGAATTGAGAGCTGCAGAATTGAACACAGGATTGGAGATGTGGCTTCACCAGTGCTGGGTACAGGGGGACAATCTCTGCCCTCCTCCTGCTGGGCACACTGTTGCTGGTACAAACCAGGATGCCATTGCTCTTCTTGGCCACCTGGGCACAGCTGGCTCATATTCAGTCACTGCCACCAGCAAGCCCATGTCCTTGTCTGCTGGGCCACTTTTCACCCAGGCTATGGTGCTGCCTGGGGTTGTTGTGGCCAAAGTGCAGGACTCAGCCCTTGGCCTTGTTAATGTCATGGTGTTGGCCCATCCCTGCAGCCATTCCTGCTCCCTCTGCAGAGCTTTCCTACCCTCCAGCAGTTAAACACTTCTGCCCAGCTTGGTGTCATCTGCAAATGGAGATGTGTTCAATCCCCTCATCCAGATCACCAGTAAAGATAGTAAACAAGACTGGACCCAATACTGAGCCCTGGGGAGCCTCACTGGTGCCAGATGGATGTGCCTCCATTCCCACCACTCTCTGGGCGTGGCCATCCAGCTACTTCTTTACCTAGCAAGCAGTGTACCCATTTACATCATAAACAGCAAGTTTCTCCAGGAGTATGCTGCAGGAAATGGTGTCAGTGCCTTCATTAAAGACTAGATGTATAACATCCACAACTTCCTTCATCCACTAAGTGCATCGTGATATCAGTTTCCAAGATGAATTTCCATTCAGATATAGAAGCCTTAAAGTTGTACACCCCAGACAGAATGGTCTACATTTTTTTCATGAAGTAGATCTGTATTTTTTAATCTCTCTTCATAGAGTTTTTAGCTTATGGATTGAAATTGATGGATATAGGATACATATCTTCAATTTCCATGCTGAGTACCTCATGTTAATGATCATTTGGTTAGCAAATATGTACTTAAGTTCTTGATGATGAGAAGAAAGTTCTTAAGGTGACTGTGTGAGGATTAGTGTAATTCTACTTAAACCCAACCTTAAAATATTCTATTATATGCTACTTCTTGAAAAGCAATGGAGATGAACATTTTCTGGAGTTCACTAATCTGTTCTTTTGCTGCCCTCTGCTGGACATAAAGGAGAAGTCCATGGGAAAAGAGTTTGGTAATGGAAGGAAATACTAAATTTAAATTTTTTTCTTTTAGTACAATGACATTTGTATGAAGAATTATATCCAACAGACTGTTACAAAGAAAAGAATGTGCAAAAAATCTGCCTGCCCTCCATTTTGTGGGGTTTTTTTTCTTCTTTTTCTTCAAATATTGGTCTGTTTTTATCCTTCAGTGACTACTCTGATCATAGTAGAAAAGAGGAAATTTCTAGTTTCCAGAGTTAGAAATTAAGAGAAAGAATAATGGTAAGTTTCTTTGGATTTTCAGGTTGAAAGAAAGCTGTTGCTGCACTGTCTAACCTGCTAGCTTTCCAGTTTGCAGTGATACCAATATGTTGCATACATTTGGAGTGCTTCTGAAGTAGAAAACATACTGAACCAGAAAAACTGAGATTGAGAACCTCAGGTATCATTCTGCCTCTTATAGCCTGAGACTCAGTAGCCAAATAAATTATTGATCTATTGCTATTGAACTCATCAAGGTAATACTGTTTATCAAGATAATAATCAATTTTCCAGAGCAAGTGTCTTTTATTTTAACTTTTAACTCAATTGCTAATGAGGATTCTTGGGAAATACTTGAAAAAAACAAGACAAGAAAACTTGTCATATAAAAACAATGTTTCTTGTGATGCATCCTGCCAAAAAGATGGGTGGGAAAGTGATATTGCAATGAGAATGTGGACTTTACCACAAGAAACAAAATTATTAGTTTATAAATTTCAAATTCTTTGCCTTTTTCCTATAAATGTAATGATTTTCTGGTTGGTTTTTTTAAAATGTGTTTGAGGCTGCCAACTCTTAGTAAGCTGAAGGGGAAGGTCTCTCAAAATTTTTAAGTCTTTCTTATGAGGCCTGAAAAATGTTCCATAATTTGGTCTGTTTAATTTCTGAGGCTGAGTATATAGTCACATTTCTGAGACTTCTAGTTTCCATTTAAATGCTATTCCCTTAGCTTTCATATTGCCTTTTCTACTTCCCTTGCCTCCACTATGTATATTGACACGCAGTGCTAAATGTATATGCTTGTATTAGCTTAGTAATGCTGCTATGATGCAAGGAGGACTTGGGGAATGGTTAATATCTGTATTTGTATGAGGTATTTGGATGTGCAGTACTTTAAGTCTGTGGGCTTATTTCTCACTCTCTCTAAGTTAGTGAAACATGAAATTTAGATTGCAACCAAAACCAAAACTAACCCCCCCCAAATCTGCAAACGTACCTTTTGGGGTTTTTTGTCTTTATAAACTGCACTGTTAAGTACATTCTGGTTCTCATCAGAAAGACTTGCAAAAGCTCCAAGCACTGTAGGAAAGGACACATTCGTCAACAGTCTGTTGACTGTTAAACTGTATGTCTTCTATGACTACACACTTCTTGACAGCTTACCCCTGCTTGATCTTCTGCTTCCTAGAGTCTCCACAATGCATAACTGTCATCCAGGAATTCTAGCTGCTGTGACTGTCATTGGTTAGTACGTAGTATACTTATGTGTATATATATGTATATATCTAAGAGATATACTTTCTCTAGATAAAAATATACAGTACCACATACTTGGAGGATTCTAAGTAACGCAGGTTTTGTAATGGGAGCTCTCTGGTGGCTCCAAAGTTATATTTCTTGGGTGACAAACTCACTGACATAATGACTTCTGCAAAGCATTTGACTGTCTCGTACAACATTGTTGTCTCTAAAATGGAGAGGCATGGATTTGATGACTGCAACACTTGGTACATAAGGAATTGGCTGGATAGTTGCCCTCAAAAGGTTATGGTTGATGACTTGATGTCAAAGTGGAGAGCAATCGTCAACCATGAATTGATATTGGGACCAGTGCTTTTTACCATTTTTGTCAGTGACATGGACAGTGGCATCAAGTGCACCCACAGCAAGTTTGCTGGCAACATTGAGCTAGGTGGGGCAGTTGACACACTGCAGGGCAGGGATGGCAGGGACCTTGACAGACTTGAGAGGTGGGTCTGTGCAAAGCTCTTGAAGTTCAGCAAGGCCAAGTAAAGGGTTCTGCACCTGCCCCAGGAAAATCCCAAGCACAAATACAAACTGGGCAGAAAATGGAGTGAGAGCCCTGTTGGGGTGCTCATGGGGATGAGAGGCTGGACATGACCCAGCCATGACAATGAGCACTCACAGCCCAGAGACAGACCATCTGCATCCTGGGCCGCATCCAAAGCAGCGTGGGCAGCAGGGCGAGGGAGGGGATTCTGCCCCTCTGCTCTGCCCTGGTGAGGCCTCACCTGCAGTGCTGCATCCAGCACTAGGGTCTCAACATAGGAAGCACATAGACCTGTTGGAGTGAATCCATAGGAGGGAGAGCCACAAAGATAACCAGGGGACTGGAGCGCCTCTCCAGTAAACACTGACTGAGGGAGTTGGGACTGCTCACCCTGGAAAAGGTCTGGGGACACCTTATAGTAGCCTTCCAAAAGGAGGTACCAAAAGGAGCCTACAAAAGCCTGGAGAAAGACTTTTTACAAGGTCATGCAGTGATAGAACAAGGGAGAATGGCTTTAAACTGAGAGTAGGTTTAGATTAGATATTATAAAGAATTTCCCTACTATGAGGGTGGTGAGCACTGAAACTAGTTGCCCGTAGAAGTTGTAGGCAGGGTTCAAAGCCACGTTGGATAGGGCTTTGAGCGAGATTAGTGGAAGGTGATGTTTAGTGTTCTTCCACACATAGACTATTTTATGATTCTATGCTAATGGACTTCATCTCAGAGAGGAGCTTCCTCTTTATAATGTCCTGTATCATGATATTATTGAAGTCCAGTTTGAAGACTGGTTAGTCTTATATTACTTTCAGATCAAAGTTGTTTCAGTACTGTTTTATGTATCCCTCAGGAGGAGTTAGCCACACTTCATGAGTCTTGTCTATGTGCTTGTATAGAGTAACAGTGTCAGTTCATGTAAAGGTCTTTAGTATCTACTGAGCATGAGAACCAAAAGAGGTGTCTTTCCCCCACAAGGGGTTTCAGAAAGGGAGTGCAGCTCAGATGGCTTCTCCAGCTGCAACTCAGTAGCAGATTGGAATGGACTTGGACTTTATCCAAAGGCAGCCAAACTGTATCAGTTTAGCACTCCTAGTTGGTTTTACCCTTTCTTTAACCTGAAGTCAAGCATATGGCTTATCTTCTAGCTCCCATGCTAGTGTAATTGTTTATCTGGTGTCATGCAAGTCAAGCATGGCTATTCTGTCACTGACATATGTTTCTCTAGACTTTAAATACAGGAAATATGTCCTTAATAAGTGAGGGTTAGCCACATTGTCAGGCTGAAAGAACATTTACTTCAGTGGTTAAGAATTGTTTGTATTTAAGTAACTTTATAGTTACTAAAGGTTGTTTATTTTCTGGACAGGAGATGGCTCCACCTCACCATGATCAGGAGGTATCAGTGTTTCTAACACTAGGTGGAAGTGGTCAGTACATCTCCCGTAGGAGTATTTAGACCCCCTGCTTTGAGCTTTGAGCCGTAGGGAAATGCTTTTAAGTGGGAAAAAGATATGAGTCTGAATATAGAAACACACAGACACAATGGTTGAGTGGTGATCCAGATATGAGGTACATGTGTGTCCTCTTCACTTAAAACTGTCTTGGCTGACCATTTCATATAGTGGCTGGACCTAAGCCTTTGATAAGTGAAAGTCTCCTGATAACTAAAACATCTTGCCAGAAGGGATTTAAATAGAAGCAAAAAAGAGAAAAAAATTACTTCCATTACTGTATCTAAGCTTAGTAAGTATTGCAAATGTATCTTTCTCTTTTTTCCCCCTGCTCTACTTATCTGATGAAGGGTATTTTTTGTAAATGTAAATGTCAGACAGGAAAGGTGGTATTGCACAATGTGTCATGTAGGATACTAAATTAGGGCTTTCAGTTTGGAGTACACCAGTACTCACAAATATTTCAGGACTTCAAGTGTGAGGGACAAAAAAGTGGAAGCTACAAAGGACAGTTTGGAAAATGGTATTGCAAACTGTAAGCATGCAGAAAATATCTCCACATTAGCATTGATATGTAATGTGACTCTGAAAAAAGTGACTGAACTTTAAGAGATTAAACATAAAGCATGTTTGTCCACAAGTTTAAATGCTGGCATTGAATTTTTCTTAGGCACTTTTATTTACTGTTTCTCCAAAGTGAAAATTCTCTCTGTGCTATTATGGAAACTGATCCCAGCTATCTTTGTTCTTTAAATTAAGACTGAAATCAATCAGCTTGAATATCTAAGAGAATTTCAGAAATTCCACGAGTTCGTCTGCTATCTTAAGTAAGATGTCTGCTTTCATATGTCTTGTTAGGTGCACATGAAACTAACAAGTGACTGAATCTTTTTGAATAACCAATGTTTTCTATGTTGGATGGGCAAACATTTTGTAATCAGTGGAGAATTTGCTTTTTGGTCCATCTTTGAGATTGATTTGGACCTGACAAGGGGCTTTCCATGTTAAAGCAGTCTGTATTCCCGGTATTGATTCCCAGATACAAGCCTATGATCTGGATATCTGTGGCCTGCAAGCTTATTCTAGATGGTTTTCACACAGCTTCTTTTTTGTAGAAAGGCATTGTGTAAAATTTTCAGACTTGTGATTCAGTAAGGATATGATTCTCACCTTTAATTTGATTTGAAGAGGTTTGTCTGTCTAATGTGTTTCTGATACCAGTATCTTTCCTTTTGTCAGACAGGAAAACAAAACTCCTTCCTGTTTCTCTTTTTGGAACTTTTACTGTGGTTTAACAGGTTAGACTCATCCCTGACATTTTTCTTCTACTCACTGAATGTGTAATAGATTGTTCTCACTGGTGGAGTAAGCAGCTTCTCACTGTGAAGGGAAGTGCATATAA
Organism: Trochalopteron elliotii; assembly: GCA_024734555.1. NCBI lineage: Eukaryota > Metazoa > Chordata > Aves > Passeriformes > Leiothrichidae > Trochalopteron > Trochalopteron elliotii. The sequence continues at coordinate 196,884 of JANPWX010019201.1, forward strand.
GTATCAGTAGAGCCTGTTTGAACCTTTATCAGCAAAATAGAATAGATTTTCTATATGACATTTTGTTGCAGCTGTGTTCTTCTGAACTGAGTCTTCAGACTCAGCTTTGAATACAGGTGCAAATTCTCTGGCTGATGTACAGTTTGATAGACTGAAATACCAAGATTCTTTTCCTTAGAGCAACCTGAGGAAATCTGAATTTCTTTTCATTAATAACTCTGTATTGATTAGCCATGCATAAGCAGTAGTGGCTGGTTTGATGTCTTTCATGAAGTTTGGGGTTTTTTTCTGACTAATTTCTCAATGATTTGCTGGCATCTGTCTTGGTTTAAATTTGCTAGAGATATGGGGAGCCATAAACTTTAGCAAGGTGGTTATAGGACAGAAGAATAATATTCAGTGCTCCACAGTCAGCATATACATGCCTTCCTCAATTCACATCTATAGTTTTTCTGCAAGCTCTTTTAAGCATTTAATCTTCTGCATATAGCATATAGACTGGTAAAATAAGATTAAGGTTTGCCTGAGTAATTGTCTTGGGTTGCAATATGTAAGCAAAAGTGTCTATTCTATTGCCATCTGTTGAAACCGTTTGGGGAGGTGTTTTCTTTGTCTCTTGGATAATGCATTCCTCATAACTCGAGGGGAGTGTGGGGTGGGTACCTTCTGCTAATGGGCCATCTGTTAAAACCAGGTGGGGCAGTGTTCTTTATCCTCCCACCCGGGGGATATCTTCTGTTAATGGGCCCTTAAGGCTCACTGCATGACTGATACAATTACATCATCCCATTGTGAGATGCTCCACCCAGTGGGAGGAGCCAAGCATTCCTACCTGGATAAAACCTGCAATTCAAACACCGGGTAGCCTGTTTTCCACTGGATTCCCAGAGGAAGACTGGACCCATCTCGCCACTGCTGGACGCTTTCACAGGATCATCTCTACTCCAATAGAACCACATCTGTCACTCCAGAAGGTCTTATTTTGGACTGCTCCCAACACCCTGACCAACAGTGTGTCAGGTTGTATTCTGACTCTGTCAGTGTTTCTAGGATTACTTTTTGTTTGCTTGTTTTTTTCTACTACAACATTTGTATTTTTTTTATATTCCTAGTAAAGAACTGTTATTCCTAGTCCCATATCTTTGCCTGAAAAGCCTCCTTAATTGCAAAATCATAATAATTTGGAGGGAGGGGGTTTACATTCTCCATTCCAAGAGATGCTCCAGTTTTCCCTGGCAGACACCTGTCTTTTCAAACCAAGACAGTAATCTTCTGAGACTTCTGGAAAGAACACAACTTACTCTTCATCTTTGGCTTCTAATAATGCAAAAAACTAGTGGTACTTCTGTCAGATCTCTGACAGTGACTTATCTTGGATAAAAAGATTTTTTTCTTTCCCTGGATCTTTGTTTTTTGAGTTACAGTGAACAAGATTTAAAAAGATTGTAAAAATTTAAACAAGATTGTAATTAAACAAGACTGTAAAAATCAAAATTGTAACAAACTTCTGTGGCAAAGCTATAAAGAATCAAACTCTAGAAGAACAGGCACTTCAAAAGTAAGAATAGGGCATTGATGTGTTTAACTTTAGGAAGAAACATGAGTTTTGAAAAAGTTACTTTTTTCATGCCTTTATATAAGGATATGATCTGTAAGATGATGCTTACATGTCAAAGGTTGATTTCTAGTTTCTAATACAGGGGTTTTTTTTGTGTGTATACTATTTTGAATCTATTTGAATGCTTTACATTGGGTAGCTGTTAGGTACATCTGGCTCTTCTTTGGTTATGAAGATCATAACTCTTTTCCAGTAGGCTAGATACACTCTCCTGTTTGTAAAAAGGAGCTGTTTCTCTTATTCCCAGAGTTCATAAGAGATATCTGCATCTGAAATGCCAATTTTTGCCACTGCTTTTTTTTTTTTGTATAAGCATGCTAATTCTACAAGTTAATTCTTCAGTGACTTGTGGCAATGCAAGCAAAAATGTTACTGTTTAAATGGAATTACTCCTACTTCAGACATCAAAAGAGTAATACATTTGCACTTTTTACGGATGTCTGCCTGCTCCTGCCTTCTTCACTTACCATCCCAGGATTTTCTTAGGACCAAGCCTTTTATATTTCTGGGAGTTTGTGTTTCCTTTGGACCGCGTGGCTTGTCCTTGCATTTAGTGTCAATCATGTTAGCTCAAGAAGACAGACTTTCCTTTTAAAGAACTATACCAAGGACTGATACTTGTATGCTCTGTTTGGAAGAATCTTGTTGCTCCAGTTTTTAATCCTTGCAGGTGGCATCGTTCAAGCTGTTATTTTTTATTTCAGCTTTTATTTTTCATTTTGAGACTGAAAAAATGTAACAGTTTTAGGGGCTTCTATTTGAGAGGATAAGTTAATCATTTTGATGGTGTTTTGCATCTCTGGTTTCAGCTGGATTGAGGCTGAGATGAAGGCATAATTAGGTGCTCAGGAAATAAAATAAGACTTAGAAGTCAAATTCAGTACAGAGCTTGTGAATTAGTATGTTGTGCCCGAAAACTTTACTCTCAGAATCACTTTTTATTTCAGTGTTTGCTGTAAGAATAGGCACTTAAACAAGCCAGCCAAAGACAGAAAAGTGGTTTTGTTCTTTAGGATATGCAGTGAAATATTCTCAGTGAAGTTTCCATTTCTTCATTTTTTTTTTTAATTATCTTTTCCACTCTGAATGCTGTAACAGATACCTTCCTCACTGTTTTCTTTGTCTTCTGTTGAACTTAAAATAGAATTATTTTCAGACAGACTTTAAAAATTTTTTTTTTAAAAATGAAGTACACATCACTTGTGTTTATTATTGATTTTTAATAGGCTAGCAGTATTTTTGAGTAAAACTATCCTATTAACAGATGTTCATCTGTGGAAGGATGCTAAGGAGTCCTTCGAAACTGAAGCAGGACATAGTTTGCTAATTTTCTGTTAATGGCAAAAAGGATTAGAAGCTGGTGTTTGGAAAGAATAATAACTAGAAAATATAAAGTGTCTTAAGCTGTTTTTCACAGAATCACAGAATGGGTAAGGTTGGAAGGGACCACAGAGGGTCATCTGGTCCAACCTCCCTGCTCAACCAGGGTCATCCCAGAGCACATGGCACAGGATCATGTCCAGATGGTTCTTGAATATCCTCAGAGAGAGAGTCTCCACACCCTCTCTGGGCAATCTGTTCCAGTGCTCGGTGACTGCATTGCAGAAAAGTTCTTCCTCATGTTCAGGTGGAACTTCCTGTGTTGTCAGTTTGTGCTCGTTGCTTTTTATGCTATTGCTTGGCACAATTGAGCAGAGCCTAACTGGATGGTGGATCCATCCACTAACACACTCCCTTCAGACATTCACAGACATCGATGACATTCCCTCTCAGTCATCTCTGCCCAAGGCTGAACAGGCCCAGCTCCCTCAGCCTTTTCTCCCAAGAGAGATGCTCCTGTCCTCTCATCATCTTTGTCACATTCCTCTGGATCAGCTCCAGCAGCTCTGTGTCTCTCTGGTCCTGAGGAGCCCAGAACTGGACACAGCACTCCAGATGTGCCTCACCAGGGCTGAGCAGACGGGCAGGATCACCTCCCCCAACCTGCTGGCAATGATCTTCCTGATGCACCTCAGGACACCAATGACCTTTTTGGCCATAAGGCCACACTGCTGGCTCATGGGCAGCTTGCTGTCCACCAGGAACCCCAGGCCCTTCTCCTCAGAGCTGCTTCCCAGCAGATCAGCCCCCAGCCTGTGCTGCTGCCTGGGGTTATTCCTCCCCAAGTGCAGGACCCTGCATTTGCCTGTGTTGAATTTCAGACAGTTCCTCTCTGCCCACCTCTCCACCCTGTCAAGGCCCTTCTGAAGGGCTGCATGGCCCTCTGGGGTATGGCCACTGCTCCCAGCTCTGTGTCATCAGTGAACTTGCTGAGGAGGCATCTGCCCCTTCATCCCAAGTCACTGGTGGAGAAGTTAAACAGTACCAGACCCACTACTGAATCTGGGAGGTCACCACTTGTGACAGGCCTCCAACCAGACCCTGTGCCACTGATAACAGTCCTCTGGGATCTGCCATTCAGACAGTTCTCAGTCCACCTCACTGTCCCCTCATCCAGGCCACACTTCCTGAGTTTGCCTGTGAGGTCGTTGTGGGAGACAGTGTCAAAAGCCTTGCTGGAGTCCAGGTAGACAGTACCTACTGCTCTTCCCTCATCCATCTGGGTAGTTGTCCCATCATAGAAGGCAATCAGACTGTCTAAGCACGATTTCCCTTTGCTGAATCCATCCCAACTTCTCTGATCACTTTCTTGTTTTCCATCTTGATAGAGATGGTATCCAGAAGGAGGCACTCCATTACCTTTCCAGGGATTGAGGTGAGGCCTGACTGGCCAGTAGTTCCCTGGCCAGTTCTTCTTACCCTTTTTGAAGCCCTTCTTAATTATGAGAATAATCTTAGCAATATGAAAGTATAGTGGCAGTATTTGTGATTTTTTTAAATCAAGTATGTTAAGCAGATCAAAGAATCTTCTTTGTGCATCATGTCTCACATTTATGAAATTGTAGATGCCCTTTTGATACCTCAGTGCATTTCAGAACATACGGAGTATAGTTATGTTGCCTCAAGTGAGTAAATAGTGGGGCAATAGGAAGAATATTTAACCTGGTTTATTTGCTTTCTGACCCTAGCTGATTATAAAAAAATGCAGCAATAACATAGTGCTACATCAATTTACTTAACTAAATAGAAAATATTAAGTTAATCATCCATATTTGTAAAAAATATTGTTCTATGTGTTTCTTGGTATGAGTTGTCACAGTTCCAAGGTAGTTCAGATATATCAGGTTGGTGTATGGAGTACCAATATATTTAATGAGTTGAATAAACTTGGTGTCATATTATCATCTCTCTGAACTTAAATATCATCAAAATGTACTTTCAGGCAGCTGCAGTGAGAACAAAGAAACTGGAAGAAAACATTGAAGCTGAGAGAGCAGCACATTTAGCATCCAATTTTACTTCAGAGATCATCCAGGTAAACTCTTTTGTTTAATATTTCATAGAAGTTTACAGTAAAACATTTGAGGAAGTTGTGAAAATGCTCCAAAAATATGAAGAACGTTTGCTCCAGTGAAAAACCCAAATAGATTTATTACAATAAGTGTGAAAATCATTAAATCAAATATATAAAAGGACAGATTAGAAGCATATCTGCTTTTCAGGGAACTTTGAAGTTATTAGAATAAATAATAAAATAAGATGTCAAATTCGTAGTTTGAGAATTCCCACTAACATTTGAACAGTTAGGGAAAAGGAAATGTTTCATAATAGTTAATCACTATACTACCGTTTAATTATCCTGCCTTGTATCTTCTGAATGGCTACTTAGAGCAATTCGGAGATACAGTGCACACATCCAGGTTGCCTAGAAGTGAGAGCATAATGCATCCTGAAACTGCAGTTTCAAACACAATTTCTCAGAGTACAGTTCAGCTCCAAAATTATGATACTTGCAGTTACCAGTAAAGATTGATTATATTAATAAACCTACTATATATACATGAACATTAAATTTTTGTATTCTTAAACTGGATCACACAGTGTTGGACTCAGTAAAATAATTATGGTTTATTAAAAGAAGTTAGGAAAAACTAAAAGATGATTGCTTTCTAATATTTTATGAGTTACTAAACTTACTGGACTTCTGAAAAACTAAGCAAGAAAAAGGGAATTTGATTTTTTTTCCTGTATTTTCTGAGTAGCAAAAATAAACAATGCCATTCTTCAGGAAGTTATTTTCTTATTTTCATGATCTTCTGTATGTGCAGGCACTTAAATTTTAAAAGTGATAATTAAACTAGTAGAAAAGATCTAGTTTGCTTAATTTCCTGTCTGTTTCTGTAACATACAAAGAGGATAAACTCAGAGACTTGGGTTTTATGGGTGAATAAAGTATTTTTCCTTGTTATATACATGTTTTCCTTGTTATATACATGAACAAGCTAGAAGCGTGCTTTGTTCTGAAAGAAAGTGTAGGCTTTATTGTTAGTCCCACACTTCATGAGTCTATTTAAAAACTAGAATTTCCCTGGAAAGCTTCAGTATTAGTAAGAACTGAAAATGTTCAGACACCTCCAAATGAGAACAGAAGGTACTTTTCATCATCATGTCTATTTGTCTCTGGTTTGAACTTTATGTATTCTTGCATTTTTACATGTGTTTGATGTCTTTTACATAAGTATATGCTTTTATACTGAATTAATAGAATATACTCTACTGTAAAGCACAACAGACCATAGAACAGCAATAAAGATCATGTTAGTGTTTCCTAACTTGCTTTAATTGTTTTTTTATTACTTGGTGTAGTTGAGAATTCGAGAACTTGAAGAAGCTGTGCATGTGGAAAAGGACAGACGAGAAGAAGCTCTTTCAGATTTAGAAATGATCAAGAAAGAGTTCAAAGGGTTAGAATATGCGTATGAGAGAGAAAAACACAATGCCCAAGAGAACTTGGAAAAACTCAATGTGTAAGTTTCCCTTTAAATTCATTGTAAAATGGCAGTAGACAGCTTGATTACCACTTATAGTTTACATTTATACAGTTTTCAGTCAGTATAAAATAACTAAATCTGATGCAATTTCCCAAACCAGCCTGAAGTTCAGAACTGGTGTTCCATTAATAACATGAATAATAATCATGTGGGTGGGTAAAGAAAATAACTGATCTGTTACTGATTATTTGCTAAAGCAAAAATGTTGGAAATTGTAGTTATGGCAGGGTCCTGTCTCCTGTGTGTGTTGGGAGGAGTGTAGGAAAGCACACATGGCAGGGTTAGAACAGATTTTTTTCTTCTGTATACACTTACATTACTATGAAAATATTATTTTTCACTTCAGTGAGCTAGATCAATCTTTAGCATTCCTGTTAAGAAGTTGTGTATCATTTATAGTGGTGAATCTTCATTTTCATCTTTTGAATGATTGAGGAAAGTGTTAACTAGCTAATGAAAATAAAAGAAGGGGTGGTGTATATGAAAGGAGATGAAATTACCAGAGTTTCCTTTTCTGCTTGGCACAATCTACTGTGTCTGTGGTAACAGGTGTTTTTTGGAAGAAAGGTTTTGCCATATTCCCTGGGCATATATAGGATACACTGTACTGGTTGTCTTGCTTGGCTGAATGAAGTTAATATTGGGGTGAGAAAATGTCAGGAAGAAGAATGGTGTTGGAAGACAGAGAACTGAGGAGTAGATGAAACGATAGTAGTTAGTGAAATTTAGGGAGAGGGGTTTTAAGAAGACAATGGGTGGCACACAGTGGGGTCGTGGGGAGAAGCTCGAAGTCATAGAATGGGTTGGAAAAGACAGAGTTTGTGTTTCTCAGTCTAGGATTATGGAGGTCTGTACATAAAAGTATTTGTGGTGACTTGCTCATGCAAGCAGTAGAGTGTAGCATCGCGTAGCTACGGAGTTCATCGTGTCCAGGGAGGGTGCAGCTGCTGGCGCTGGCAGGGAGATAGATGAGACAGGTCTCTGTTCTGTTAAGCTTGAGAATCCATTTATTATCCCTGAAGACCAGGAGGGGGACGCAGACAAAAGACCCGCAAAGGCAGGGTTGTGGGGTTTTTATAGGGCATTGCAGAGTGGAGTTTAGGGTTTGGGTCAAGGGAGGAGTTAACACAAAGGGGGGTAACATCAAGTTCACACCTCCTCAGAATGGGGGCACTCCACAGTAGAGGGGAAAAAAGAAACTGGTTTCCCTACAAAAAAGAAATTTTATGGCCTAAGTCTTCCTATATTCATGCTTACAGAGATGTTTTTATTAATATAGTTGAAACTTGTGCTGTATTATAAACATCTCAGAGCTCTTTGTTAAGGAAAAGGTCAAAAGAGGCCTGATGTGTATTTAGATAAACCAGAGTCACATTACAAAGTGCAAACTTCTTTCTCAAAGAAAAATATGTAACTTTTATGATAAAAAATTATGAAATACATTATGATAGTAATCTAAAATGATTCTTCAGGAAGACTGCAGTCTTCACATTTGGGAAATGGAGTAAGTATATTTCAAGATTCTTTACAGTTCTGAAATAACATCTGTTAATTAAACTGTAATCTCATCCTGCCTCGTTGTTTTTGGTGTGAGTGTGGGTTCTCTGTCAGTAAATACGTGACACTAAACTGATACTAAGTTCTTTGCCTTTCCTTGAGCTGGAGAAGGCCTAGACCATTGATTTAACCTTTTTTTTCCCATTTTTATTGTTTTGTTTTTAAAAGGTGCCTGTGTGTGCAAACCAACCTTTTTTTTTTTGAGGAATGGTTGTTTGATCAGTAGTTCTGCATAACAGGCTACTTTGTGCTGTCTGAGTTTTTCTTGCATATAACTATGTAACTTTCTATTCTAACAGACCATATGGACTATGGTTCTTTTTTTGTTTAATCTTGGTTTGGTTTTTTTCTTAGTTTTTAATTTGGTGTTGTGGGTTTTTTCTTTTCCCTCTATTAGATTCCCATATTTGAGTGGTCCAGAAAATATTCAGAAAAATTCATGTTACAAAATTTTCTTGAGCTAGTGTTCTTCCATTGTTTATTCTTGAATCATTTCTTCACATGTTCCAACACCTAATATTCCAAAGTTCTTTGTATTAACGTTAGACCACAAAAATTAATCATCCTCAGTGAAATATGGGGCTTTTTAGTTTGGAGGGTTTTTTTGACTAATGCTTGTTAAGGTGTTGTAGTTTTCAGTCTAGAAGAAATTATCGTGTCTTCTCAACACGTCTGCCATAACATGGTTTTCTGTAATCAGTCAGGGAGCTGTTAGTATGAATGTGTTCTGCGAGCCAATAGACGATAATAAAATATTAGCTAATTAGCAGCATTTTAAATGTAACTTAAACATCTGTTTAGGTATTTTCCAAACCATTAGAATATTACAAGTTTTACCACAAGATCTGTTTTTAATTTTTGAGGTTAGTAAATTTGGTTAAAAACATGAACATCTGTAAGTAGCAGCTTTCCAGTTAAGTCTCTGAGAAACCCTTAAAGATATTTTTCTGTATTAGACTGTTTGGACCAACGTAATGATAATGGCTAGATGTTGAATTGTATTGTGCATTCAAGAATGTTTTGTTCCTTGCGAGAATCTTTTATCTAGATGTATGAAAATATTTCTTTGAGGATTGAAGAGATTTATGTCTAGGATATTTTGATCCACAAAATCTACATCTTTGAAAAATGTTATCATCTATAAAAATAAACAAGAGGTTTTTTTTAGAGAGTGTATTTCTTTGTTTGGAATTACTGATGGAAATACCTGAATAAGTATATTTTTGTATTTAGGACTATGAAATACAGTTTTTACAGATATGGTACCATTTGCCTTTGGAATTTCAATGGCAGTGCTTACTGAGAAGTAAATTCTTGTGTTACTAAAATGCAATATGAACCTTAAAAAGCTTTCCCTTTTTGCTCTAAACAGGACAGTTATGTTCAGTGTTTCTTTTTCAGGAAGGCAATTTGCCCTATCCTAGAAGATTTTTTTTTGATAAAACAGAATTCATGCCTGCTTGAGGCATCTGTTCTGTGTGTTAATTGAATATGACAATAAATATTGTATAATATCCAAACAGTGCTTTTCACTGCTTGAAATCATGTGTTGATTCAGTCAATTACTTCTAGCAGCTTCTGGCAACAGAGTTTTTTGAAAGCAAATTGTCTTCTGTGATTTCAGAGAATGCATACCTTTCCATTGAAGTTAAGACAGTTAAAACAGTTGCGTTTTTTTTAAGAGATGTTGAAGAAGCATGAACAGCCTGTACTCACAATTTTGTTAGTCCAGACACCTAAATTTCCAGACCTCTATTAAGATAAGTAGCGAAGATCAAGCTTTTACTGAGGTGGACGTTAGTCTACTCAGTTCCCTTGAGGTAATTACATGGGCTGGGCAGGTACTGCCTCATCTGTTTCCTGTGCCCTTCCTATTCTTTGAAGCATACAAGTGTCAGTAACATTGGTGAATATCAGTGATTGCTTTCACTGGACACCTTCTGAGAGAATACAACAGCCTTTGATCTACTTAGCTTTGAAGGTCCTTGGACTTCAGACAATGTCAGGATCTTGGCTTTTTTTTTAAGACATAGTTTGGCATCCAAACATATTTTCTCTTTTTCTGGAGGACTTGTATGATTTTGTCTTTCAGCCTTAGCCAAATGAAAGTCTTAGAGACTTTCATTTGTTGTGCTAGAACACTTGTATGTCTCTTTAGCTGGACTTGATGTAGGTAAATAACGCCAAAGTTGGAAGCTATATAATGCTGTAAGAATTTGTTTTCTCAGAAAAGAAATGTAGTTGTAATAACTGAAACCAAGCAAACAGGCTTTTCTGGGTGGCATAATTTTTTTTTTCTTAGAAAAAATATAGTTGTAATAACCAAAACCAAGCTAACAGGCTTTTCTGGGTTGCATAATTTATTAATTAGCTCTGAACCTAGTAGCACTATGTAAATTGGAAGCAACATGGGATTTGGGTCTCTGTGTGAATTTACTTTTCTTGAAGAGTGAGAACATGACATAGAATAATTTGGAACTGCTTTTGCTGTGTTTCTGAAAGCTGTGAGAGTAGATGCTACTTTAGGGGACTGAAACAGGCAGGTTTTGAAGAATAAGAAGTAAACATCTGCAGCTACAGCAAAAAATCAGCCAGGCTGATGCAGAAGCACATAGCTATTTGGAGGACTGCTGAAGTAGTCTTTCAGCTAAAAAGATACAATAATCTTTAACAAATTTATTAAAAGTCCTAAAGTGACAATATTGATTCAAGAGCTTCAAAACAGGAAGAACTTTGAGCCCTTTGCACTACTTTTAGTTGTAGGGATACAGAAGTGGTAGGAGGAGAAGGAACAAAGACATGAGCGACACCTGTAGGTTTCTACTGCTGAGAGCTCCATTGAAGAATAGTTCTGGTTGAAGGGAATTGCAGGAGATTTGTAGTCCAACCTGCTGCTCAAATCAATATAAGTTTTGAGATCGGGTTCTTCAGGGTTTCATCCAGATAGGTCTCGAAAGTGTGGAGAATGGAGATGGCACAACCTCTCTGGGAACCGATTCCATAAAGCAGGAAAACATTTCTCCTTATCTGAACCTCTTTAGATTCACTGTTTGTCTTGTAGACAAACACTGCTGTGAAGTGATCGACTGCATTTCCTTGATAACCTCCTTTTAGATACTGGGAGGTCTGTTATACACTGTGGAATTATCTCTTTTCCAGCTTGAACATTCCGAGTTTCCTCAGTTCTGATATGTATTTCTGCTGCCAACCATGATGGTGACCATTCCCTTAGCCCACCCCAGCTTGGTTACCAGTTTCTTTTTGAGCATAGCTTCTACCCAGCCAGTTACGAGCCACATCACTTTAGGGTGGTCTTGCCTCCTAAATTCAGGTCTTTGCACATGTCATTGTTGAATCTCAGAAGGTTCATTCTGGCCTATTCTTTCTCCATGACTAGAGAATGGCAGCTCTTCTGTTGAGTGTATCAAGGTATTGTGTCATGATCTACCCACACTGAGTTCACTGTCACTGCAGGTGTTATGAGACTGCACTCTTGGCCTATTCCAGGTGATGGATGAAGCTGTTAAACAGATCTTATACAGAACTCTACAGTATTACAGCCATTCCAGCTACTACCATCTGGGCTTTACTATTAAATCACTTCTATCAATGTTATAATTTACATATGTAGACGTAAGTTTTAACACTATAAAAATACTGTGTGAGAAAGTGCTAAAATCCTTGCTAAAATTAAGTTATATTTGATCTGCTTGCCCTCCTTTTGTTCACTGCCCTGATCATTTTATCATGGAATATAACTGGGTTGGTCAGATATGATTAAGCTTTGGTAAATCCTCGCTGAGTGTTCCTGATCACCTTTGTCTCTTTCATGAGCCCAGAAAATGGTTCTAGAAGGATTTGCTTCGTAACCTTCCAGGGCTGAAGTGAATTTCAGTGGTTTATAGTTCCTTGGTTTCTCCTTTTAACCTTTGACAAATATAAGTGTGACATTTGCCTTTCTTCATTTGCCAAGGACCTCCCCAGTTTTTGTGACCTTTCATGATGATAATGAGCAATGTCACTTTGACATTGGTCAGCTTTATCAGAACCTTTGAGTGGAGGTGGGCTGACCTGTTCAATTCTATGGGTTGAGTTCTCACAGGTTATCTCAATCCTCACCTGTTGCTAGCAGTTTTTCTCCTTTTTGTGTTCTTTTACTGACCATAGAAGCTTGGGAATAGACCTTGTCAGGGAAGATGGAGGACAAAAAGGCAGGGAGAGTGGTGACCTTCTCTGTCTGCTGTTGATAAAATAGGTATTTTATGTAGAAGTCTGTATATGTTTTGTTTCCTATCGTAACAGTGGTAAAATCCCTTTTTATCTTTGTCGTCTTTTGTGAATATTAATTCTAGCCTTTCCTGAGGCACCTCCTTTCCATCCCTATATATTTAGGCAATCCTTCAAGCTTTTTTCTTGACTTCCAGTCTCTGGCTGTGTCTCCTATTTGCTCTTGTTTGGTCTTGTAGTTTTCTCATGACCCACCTTTTTTTATCCATGCCAGACTTTCTATATATTTGTTTTCTTGAATACCAGGAGGACTGATGTAGTACAAGAACTGTTTGAAATTTTGAATTGTCTGCTATTGAAATCATGCTATTCTAAGTAGAATCGTCGTAGTTTAAGAATGGTATTCCCCAATTTAGTGTTCCTACAGAAACACTCCAAGCCATGTGCTGCTTGATCATTCACCCCTCCTCTTCTTCCTCCTTCTGTGATGGGCTGGAGAGGAGAATTGGAGTCACAAAAAGTAAAGATCATGGGCTGAGATAAGGACACTTTACTGGACACAATGATGAAATAAGACAATGAACTGTAACAGCAACAATACTAATGACAGAGTGTACAAGGAAAAAAAAATGATTGCTTCACCTGTGATGGCACACTGTGGAAACCCCCAGCCGTACCCAGTCCCTCTGTCACTATGTCCCTCTACTCGTAAAGGAGCCGTTCCCCTGTCCCCAGAAAATGACATGAGGTGGTATAGAACAACCTCCAGGTCCTAGCCATGCCCACTCATGGCTACTGCAGAAATTAACCCTGTTTTGGCCATAACCAGGGTAAGAATATAGTCAGGTACATGGAAACTCAAGGAGCAAGCTTTGTACTTGAAATCAGCGTTGATGATGCAAGATGTGATGTCTTTCTGAAGAGAATTAATATGTTAATTAAAATATGACTTCTGTTTATTACATGTAATCTGGAGTCCATATCCAAACGATCAAATTAATGATTAATTTATGAGTGGAAGTCTAACATAAGCCTTGGTAGTGGAAAAGAGCATGATCATAACGGAAAAGTTTTTCTTAGAAGGAATATATAAGTTTCTTCACTTAAAAAAAAAGAGGCGAACAGCTTCATAAGTAATATGATGTGCTAATATGATGTGATACCCAGATTGTCTTTTAGAAATACATAGAATACTGGACATAAGTATTTTTGATTGAAATGTTCTAATGTTGCAACTTTCCAGATTAGAAAGAGAGTGTTTCTCCTCAAACAATCAAATGAAAGAAGTGATTGAGGAAAAGAAGAAGGTAATTATAGACCTCTCTGCGAGACTAAGGGATGCTGAAAAAAGCTGCAGAGACTTACAGAGTGAACTTGCAATGGTAAGGCAAAAAGCCTATGACACTTGTTGTTTAGGTTTTCTAAACATACTCTGAACATAATCTGCATTTGCTGTGCTGAGCTGTGGAATAAATCTGACTTTGCATTACTTTGATTTTTGTTTATATTACTTTGTTTTGTGAAACAAAGATACTGAAGGAAGCTAATTCCAAAGATACTGGAGATAAGATATTGGAGAAGCTAATTCCAAAATATATTTTAAGTGATACACTAGGTATTTAATTGAGGAATTATTTGCAGAAAACAACTATTTCAAGAGTATGCTATGAGTCAAGAGTAACCAGTCTTTGCATTCCTAATGAAGAAGGCAATTTGTGGATGTGGATTATGATTTTGTGTGAAGAATGTTCTGTCTTCCTATTCAAGGTTTTTTTCTCCAGCTTGATTAATTACCATTATAGACTTGCATGTTTTTATTTCACATAATGTTTTTAGTGTAAGCATTTGACTGCAAAAATTGTTTGAAAATGTCTTCTTTGAAGGTGACAAACTTTTTAGTTGATTGGAGTTTTTTTTTTGTTTGGTATGCATTTATCGTATTGGATGTATTTTACAGGATTATTTTCTGAAATGTTTTTTCTTTTATATGACCAGTTTGTGCCTTCCCACTGTCTCTACACACCCCAACTTTGAATATCAATTTTGCCATCCTCTTTAATAGCAGGAGGATCAAAGCAAAAAGCTTAGGATAGATATCATTAATGACATAGATGAAGAAATGGGAGTGGACCCTCAGCAAATTTGCTGATGACACCAAGCTGAGTGGTGCAGTTGACACACCTGAAGGACAGGATGCCATCCAAAAAGACTTAGACAAAGTGGAGAAATGGGCCCATGAAAATCTTATATTATTTATCAAGACCAGGTGCAAAGTGCTGCATCTGGATCAGAGCAAACCCCGGAATCAACACAGGCTGGGGGGTGAACAGATGGAGAGCAGCCTGGCCCAGAAGGGCTTGGGAGTGCTGGGTGCTGGTGGATGAGAGGCTGGACATGACCCTGCAGAGAGAAAGAAAGCCAAATACATCCCGGGCTGCATGCAAAGCACCGTGGCCAGCAGGGCAGGGGAGAGATTCTACCCCTCTGCTCTGCTTTGGTGACCCCACCTGCAGTGCTGCATCCAGCTCTGGGGTCCCCAGCGCAGGATGGACATGGACCTGTTGCAGCATGTCCAGAGGAGGCCACCAAGTTATTACAGGGATGGAGCAGCTCTGCTATGAAGCAGCCTGGAGAAGAGAAGGCTTTGGGATGGCCTAATTGTGACCTCCCAGTACTTGAAAGGAGCTTACAAGAAAGATTAATAGAGACTTTTCAGAAGGGCATGTAATAACGGGAGAAGGGGAATGGCTCTAAGCTGAAAGGTTTTCATCATATATTTGGAAAAAAATCTTTATTGTGAGAGTTGTGAGGCACTTAAACAGATTGTTTTCATAACAGAGAAGTTGTGGATGCCCTGTTCTTGGACATCTTGAGTTCAAGCCTGGGTTGGATGGCGCTCTGAGCAACATGGTTTAGCATTAAACTAGATGAACTTTGAGGTTCCTTCCCAACCAAGCTCTTCTATGATTCTATGGTCTAGAAGACCTTACTTCTCTTCATTGTAGTAGCATTTACAATATTTCTATACTTAGCCAATTTTTTTCTCTAAGCTTATAAATTTCTGTTCTTGCTTTCTCTTGGACCTATGAGTGTAGGAGGTTACCTGCTACGGGCAGGCATTGTGCTATTCAGCATATAGGAGCAGAGAGCTGCATCAGAGTCTTCAGATTTGTTGGTGTCTCCTCTTCAGCCAATGAAGTTATTCCATACATTGTCTTAGTGTTATCCACTTCCCAAGTAGATTGGTTATTAATAAATTAAAGAAAAATAAAATTAAAAAACCTTTGGGAAGACAGCTTCTTCAATGCAAGCACTAAAGTATTATCAGACATTTGCTGCCTTGGTCAACCTGAAAAAATAATTTTATCAGGCATAAAAAGAATACAAAGAAAAATTCCATAGTAAAATGTATGTTATACCTGGCAAGAATTCAGGACGAAATTCTATTCACTCTTGAGAATTTTTGGTAATGACAACCGTATTAAATGGTATACTCAAACCATTGTTTGTTGTGTTACTAAAAGTAAAAGCAAATAGATTGCCCCACAAGAAAGAACTGTCTTATTCATATAGCAGGCTTTTAAAATTGTTTTACTGGAATGATTTCAAGCCACAGGACTGTCTTGAACAGGTAATAAAAATACTCATTTTCTGAAGACTTGTATTTGTGGTCCCCTGTGGGATTAGATTTTTATCACCTTTGATGGCTTTGTGTTTTTCCTGAAGACTTTCGTTATTTGATTGGGAAGCAGGAGTGCCTGTGTGTGGTCTTGTTTACTCAGTATAGACAGCTTTTTTTGTTATTTTTCTTCCCAAAATCAAAAAGTAGAAGACTATAGCAGAAACTAAGTATAAATAACATTCAATATACTGTTATTAGAATTCCCTTTACTTATACTAAAATTGTATGAAATTGTCAGTGCATTCTCTTCCCTTTATTTCCACCTCCTGCTTTCTTGATCTGTTAATGATTTTCTTATATTTTATACTATTATTAGACATCCTGAATACGTCTTTTGCACTTCAGTCTGGTAATCTTAAGTTGGTTTCTCACGGTACTGTTAACATACAAGTTAATGTTTTTGTTTGTAAAATATTTTTAAGATAAAAAAGTACATTATTTTGAAACTTTATTTGAAAAAGTGTTTTTTTTTTTCCTAATGGGTCTGTTGAATGTACAGTAAAGTAGTTATTCTGCTTGTAATTTTAAATATCAGCATGTGGCAGAAGTTTGCCAGAAACTTGCATGGGTCAAATGTGATAGGATCTGTTACTATAAAATAAAATTGCTCTTGAATGCTCAGCATGAGAAAGCTCTCAATATTTACATTATGTTTACTTGAGGAAATTGGTCTGAAGCTTGTCATTATTTCTAGCTAGGGTTTCTAGAAATTTTTAGTTTCAAGAGTAG
Source organism: Trochalopteron elliotii (assembly GCA_024734555.1). NCBI lineage: Eukaryota > Metazoa > Chordata > Aves > Passeriformes > Leiothrichidae > Trochalopteron > Trochalopteron elliotii. The sequence continues at coordinate 213,628 of JANPWX010019201.1, forward strand.
GAATTTAGAAGAATAGCCATTGTGATTTAACACTTGGTTTAAATTGAGACAGCCCCAGCTGTATTCCTGCCCCATGGAAAAGAAGAAGAGTATCTTTAGGAGTTTTAAGTTACTCAGGATATTTACATTTCTAGTACCTAATGGTGGATGGCCTTAGTATGGAACAAGCAGGAGATGTTAAACTTTTATTTTCTAAGACGTACAAATTTAAATTTGGCAAACTTGCCAGTTCACCAGAATGCATATTAGGGAAGTGAAATAATTGAAATATTGTATCTTAGTATAAATTCCTTTAATTTGGAAGACGTGTCTATCCATTTCCACCCCTTTTTATAGATTCTATCATAACTAGCATTATTTGTATAAGTTGCGTAGTAGATTACACACAGCTTGTCTTTTCCCCCCATGGCATGTAAATCTTTCTCTTACAGCCATGCCTGAAGTCATGCTCAGTTTGCCTCTCAGCTGTCCGTAAAAGCCTTGTAGGTTATTGTTCACTGAATATCAGAACAGAAATGTTTGAGAATCTAGTTCCAGGTCGTACACATTAAGCATTTTTCTTTAACAGAAGTTGTCTAGGTATTGACTGAACAGACAATGAAGCACCCTGAGAATTGTGATTTTGTTCTACAACTTCTGTGGAGTAGAAACTGGCACACAATGGCAAAGATGTAAATGTCATCTAGGCAATTTAATGTGGACAGTTTCCTTCAGTTTTAAAAAAAAATCCCAGTCCTGATACACATCCTTAATTAATTTTGTGCTAATGATTGTTAAGTGTTGTTTTACCTTGATTCTTTTTTTCTTGCCTTAACATAAGGGAGTGAGTGTTTTTTCACAGATGTTACTTGTATTATTGTCCTAATGTAAGAAGACTAGTTAGTCTGAAACATATGCTGAAATGATCTTCTGCAAACAAAGTAATTTTGTAATTCATTTGGGAAGTGCAGAGGTCACTCAAGCTGTGATGTCCTGGTGTTGGAAGACAAGCATCTAAAATTCAAACTTGCAGTTCTCAAAAAATTTTCTCTGACTTGAAAAAAAAATAAACCTCAAAATCCAAAGAGATGCTTCATAACATTCTCTCCCACCAAAAGTTGTTACAAATCTCTTTTTATGGGACAAGATTGGTTTCAATAAAACTTTAGCATTTTGATTAATTTGTAAGTCGGATACTAAATTTCCTGAGAGATTGTATTTAATTTACGTGTGGCCAGACTCTTCTATAGTCTTTTGAATATTCCAGCTAATATAAGAAAATAAAAGAAGTATTCAGTAGTTTGATAACTTGAACAAAAATAAGTAGTAGCCCAAGGATAGAGTTTGTCAGTAACAGTTTTGTTTTGTTTTGTTTCTTATAATACAATTTATGCCCGTTTGTTGAAACTTTTTTTCAAAACCTGTTTGTGCCACTTTTCTGCTTTACAGAGCATCACTTGAGTAAAAACCTGTGTTTTGTAAAATGTGGAGCAGTCTTTTGTATTTCTGTAAATGCTTTGATTTGCTGTCCCCAAGGTCATGCCTGGTAAACATTCTGATACTTTTGTAAAGAATCTACATCAGCACTTTTCAAGGAGTATCTGAACAGGCTACTCCTTGGTGGCTATGTGGATAGTTCTGGATTTGGCTCTTACTCTGCCATCACCAGTTGGAATTTGTACTGCAAACTGAGTGAATGAATTAGTCCATGTGCAAGAGACCCACCCCAGGACGCCCTTGTAACTGTAAACGAAGTAGAGAAAGTTCCTCAGGAATTAAGGCAGTTCATTGTACAGCTGGACCCCAACTCCCTGCATACTATTGCAGTGGTTTTGTTAAGGTAAGGCCTCAAAGTCCTGTCCACATGTTTATTTTTTAAAAGTTATTGAACTTGAGCTAGGGATGCACATTTGCAGCATCAGGTTCTGTGGGCTGCCTGGAACTGTGCATAGAGTTTACATCTATGTTTGTTTACATCAAAGTCAACCATGGCTTTTGCAAAATGCTGGAATAGCAATGGGACATCATTTCTGTATGGGAACAGGAACAAAAATCAAATACTGGTAGTTAAGGAAAATATGTCTACAACCAAGGTTGTAGGAACTTGTCCAGATAAATAAAAATACCTTTCTGGAAGATTGACACAAGTCTGACAGTAAGTGGAGGAATTTTATAGCAGTTGGTTTTCTGAATAGTTCAAGTTATCCTTACAGATAAAGATAGAAAGTATTTGGAAAAAAGATTTTCTTCTCATTGGAGTCTACAGTATTTTTAATGAAAAATTTTTGACTTCTCTTTAATTTCTTTCAAAGTCAATTGTGTTTTGAAATTGGTGATTAAATAAATGTGTTGTGAACGACATTTTCTACATTTTCTTTGTCCTCAGGAGTTGTTTTATGATAATAGGATCCTTTTTTAAGGATATGAAATTTGTTTCAAGGAAGTATTCTATATACTAAAATTCAGCGTATGTTCTGGGTTCAGAAAGTATGATTTTTCTCCCATATTATTAGGTTTTTGGCCTTCAGTTTGGAATATATTATGAAAAAGAGAATTGTCTTTGGGGAGTATGGGAAATACTACTAGTATATTTTGAGAACATAAAATTCTCAAAATATACTAGAAGTATATTTTATATATAAAATATACTTTATAAAATATATTAAAAGTTCTCCTGTTCATGGAAATTTCACTGATCTCAGAGACCTGGAATTCCCAAGGGCAAGTTCTTCCAGTGAAGACTGAGGTGAAAAAAGCAATGAGAAGGCTTTTTCTTTCTCCTAGTCACCAGATCACTGTCTCATTAGCAGTGGGCCCACATTTTGCCTAGTCCTTCTTTTGCAGGTGATGTGCTTCAGAAATCTTTTTCTTTTGCTCTTCACATCCCATGCCAGATTCAACTTAGCTGGATTTTGGCACTCCTAAACATATCCTTCTATGCTTTTAACAATGTTTCTGTATTTTTCCAAGTTTACTATGTCTGAAAAACCTTCTTTATGCTTCCTGTTAATACTTGATACTTTAGTCAGGAGTTCCCTGCCTGTCCATACAGACCTTCCCTTTGATTTTCAAGGTTGTTTTCAAGGGTCACTGTCTCGGTCAAGAATGGTCTGTTCTGGTGTACAGGGAGTCATGCAAAGTCTGCAGAAGACTTACTTTACAAATACTCTTCCATCTGTTTCTAGTAATGTGGTCTGTGAAGCAAAATCTCTTTATGTAAATGTTTTAGCAGTTTTGTCAACTGACTTCCCTTTTGAAATAGCCTAGGAAACAATTACACCTGTAGTTCTACAGGAATGGCAAAACATGTTGATGGATGGAGTTGTTGAGAAGGATTGTAACTGCGTCTCCTGGAACAGTTGAATCTGTCAGCTGCAATTGATTGTGTTAGACTCTGTACTTGTGCACTCCATTTTCCTTTTCAATGTGAGGCATTATGCATACTCCCTGTGTTTGTTCAGACTGAAGAAAACTAAGAAGATAATAGCTACTGCTGTAAACTATCAAGTGGTTGCTTGTGGAGAAGATGGAGCTACGCTCTCCTTAGATCTGTGCATTAGAAGTATAAGAGAAAACAGGGAAATTGTAATTTCCTGTAAGGAGAAAAGAGAAAACTTCACAATGTGGATTGTGAGATAATGGAACAGGTTGCCTGGAGGGTCTATTTTTTATGTAATCTTTAAGGATACTCAAAACTTGACTGAACAATTTCAGATCCGCCTAACCTGACTTTGACCATACCATGCTCTGAGTGGGGAGTGGGACCAGATGACCTCCACCAGTCCTATCACCTTAAATTCATGAATTCATGACTGTATACATTCTTATTAGATAACTGTCAGTGAAATATAAGAAAACAGATCAATAATAGATCCTTTTGGACTGTGCCTGGATTTTCAGCAGTGTAATTTTCAATGTTTTTTTCTTTCAATTTCTGATGATGGGGACAGTGATTGAAAATAAAAGTTAGAAAGGAAAGATACTAAATATTTTGCAGGTCAACTGTAGAGAGATTGGCTAGTCTAAGTACTTTCCTTTTGATCTTTATTGCTGTTGAAAAAGGGACTAAAGTTGACTTCAGAAATGTAGATGCAGTTAGCAAATGCAGCACAGAGAAGTCGTGAAGGCTGAATAGACTGGAACACACTGATTAAATTATGGTAAATTAACTAAACAAAAGGGAAAAATTGGATGAGAAGATTGAAAAAAAATCCTCACATTTGAATTTTCCATAGGAAAATGTTTTTCTGGGGAGATTTAGTCTCACCTTCTCTGTGCTGGAGTATTTTATGTAAAAAGAGTACTTATTTTATTGTGATGTTTTAATATTTTTATATTTTTTTATTTTTAATTCGTGAGGTCTTTGAGATGATGTCAGTATGCAAATGTAAATTACTTTAATGTGTTTGCATCCCATAAAAAATTTTTACTGAATCTCAACATTCACAAGTTCTACTTATATAGATAAGTTTATAGAGTAGGAATTAAACCTTGGTTATTTTTCAATATATAGAAGTGATTTGGAAATTCTTTATGAAGTGTAGTACAAACTCTCACACAAGGAAAAGCGTGTAAATGCTACAGGGGGCCTAACACTGAAATACACATATGAATAATATATTAGTTGATATACAGTACATATAATTAAAATTGAAAGAGTAAAGCAAATTTATAAAATATTTAAACTGAATAGTGAAGAAGACTGCAGAGAATTAAATGCATTTCTTGTTTTTCTTATCCTGACAGTTATATGCTACCAGTATGTAGCAGTTTTCCTGGGGAGATTGTTTCCTACACATAAGAAATTGCCTGGGTTCTTTGACATGCAGTGAAGCGTAACTAAAGCAACAGTTTCTAGATATGGTAAAAAACAGTAGAATTTGCTCAGTAAAAAAGGTTAACTTTCCATTACCAAGTAGAAATGGAAATTATGCAAATATGTGTTAAAATTTCGAATGGAAATAAATTGAGCACTTAAAAGTCATGTGACATCTTTGACCATAACCTTTGTCATAAGAAAATAGTGAAGTTATTTAAATCTAATTTCCTCTTGAATTGGGGTGGGGGGTAGGGGTAGCTGGTTTGCATTTATTTTTGCTGCTTTTAGATTTTCTAAATTGCTGAGGTATATTACTTTTTGTCAGTCAGCAGCTAAAATCATGCATTTCCTTGGGAAGTCAAAACTACATATACCCAAAAGGATCTTGGTCATATCTGGAATTATGGATGCATGTCTTTGAAAACTGCAGGTTACAATATCGGATATAAATTGAAGGAATGATTTGATATAGTCTTTCTACTGTAGTGATTTAAAAAATCTACTATAGAACATTTCTGGCCTCGAAAAATTTGGTGTCTTGATTTGAAACAATAGACTGCACTTAGTGAACAGCTTTCTTTAGGAAAATTCAGTGATAGGGTCTAAGAACTCTGTAGTTTTATGTTCCATGCATAAGGATGAATTTTTGGTGTTGAAGAAATCCCTATCTAGCATGGAACATATTAACAGTTGAAGTGGGAAGGTTTGCAATGAGAATAGGTGTGGGATTTGACTGAGTGCCAAATCATGGATTTCTAGCCTGTCTGCCAGTAGTTTGGTGTCTTTCTGGATGCCCTTGTAGGGCTTAACAATAGATTTCACTGCTTGCATAGATGGGCAGAATTTAATGTCCATTAAGATACTTCTAAAGCAAAATCCATGAGTTTTTGTGCAACCATCTTTTGTTTTGCTTATTTTTATATTGTGTGTTACAGGGTTCTTATTTGTTACGTCATGTTAGGTCTCTTAGCTTGAGAAAAAATATAAAAAGAAATGTAGCAGAAATTTAAATTTAAAGAGGAACAAATACATCATTGTTGTATGTATTTCTTCTGTTTACTTATTTTAATGTATTCTTTTCCCACCCCCTCTTGTCTTGTCTGTTCCTCCTGTCAAATAAAGGCCAAGAAACACCAGGTCTTTCTAACAGAGACGTATGAAAACAACATGAGAGAGCTGGAGTTACTCTTGGACAGCTTTGCTATGTCAGGCCAGCGGACAGCAGGTTAGTTGAAAGTATAAAATGACAGATGCATCTGTCAATGTTCCAAAGTCACTACATTGTGGGAATTCTGCAGATGCCTCTTGCATTCCCTCTTCTCAACATGCTTTGATTTGATGACATGATAAGAGCAGTTCTCACAGCAGTCAAATGGCCTTGCTAGCTGAGAAAGGGTGACGGATTGTGGACCTGCTGTTGTCAGCCCAGAGCTTGATTTACAAATGCTGAGGTGTATATGATCGGTCAGAAAAGGGCTCACTTGCTGTGCTCTAAATCCAACTGAGAAAAAAGTCCTTACAGTATACCTGCAAAGGGAACAGATGTTTTGCCTGAACTGAGCCAAATTCTGAGGCAACCTTCAGCAACTTAAAGGTCATATATTCAAAAAGGTTGTGTAGGACACATGATGCAACACAATACTTTTTACAGTTGATTGTGGGCCAGTACTGTGTTGCACTAGTTTAATCTGATATAGAACAAATATTTTGCTGTTTTCATTAAATTTAATTGTAAGTCAGTGGTTGTCACTCTGCTACCTGGCTTTATATATAATTATTGTATCAGACTTAACAAACTGCTGCCTAGTTAGACATTTGAAATAGTGGCTAACGTAAACAAGCTGAACTTTAACATCAAGACAGTGATTTTTTTTAAAGCTGAAAATTGAACACTTTTTAAGATCTTTGTTTAAAACTGTGATTCCTGTTAGAAAAATTACATACTAGACACAAACTGCTTCCAATTTACAGTGAAAGTAAACTGGAAGAAAACAAATAAAATGTGGCTTACAGAGAAAATGGGTTTATTTTATGTGTATCATGACATGTTTTTGCACTTTTTAGCAATGATAGACATAAATGCATTGTTAAAAACACTTTTAAATGAAGATACATTTTTTTGTATCTTCAGAAAATGATTTTTTTAGGGTCTGGTGCTTTTAAATTTCAACTTCTTGGGATTTCTCTTGTCCTTAAAAGGTGAGCTTGGATTCTGTGATGCATTGATTTCCTCGCACAGGCTATATGCTTTTTTGATGTGGAACTGGTTTTATTCTGTAATTATAAATGTAATTACTATGATAATACCTGTAGGTTTGCAGCTGAAAAGCTCTTTAAAACTGTACATTTTGCACAGTTTTGCAAAGTTCCACATGCTCAGAAGGACTTAAGTAGCCCTCAGGGGAGCTGGATACTGCTGCCAAAGTGCAGTTTCCAACACAGCAATTGTATTTTGGATAGTTAACCTTGCTGAGAACAGCTTTGACTTGTTTTTATAATACTAGTAATTCAATAATAGTACCTTCAGTATTAATTTGTTTTGTTTGAGGTAAACTTTTAAACTAATTTAAATAGATTTTTTTTTCAAGCCTTCGCATCTCTGAAGAGGCTCTTGAGGCAGATAGCAGAATTTAGTTTTGCAGTGGATCAACTGAGTCTTTACAGTCAATTACAGTCTTTTAATATTAAAACAGACATTGACTAAGACATTTATTCTACATATTTGCTATGCTTTTAAGTTTGAAACTTAATTTTTAATGTTTTTGCATTATTATATTATTACTCTGGTGTACTTAGAATTTTTTTATCTAATAATATTTATTACATTTTTAAAAATTATTGTTATATTTGAAATGGGAATGCCTAGGTGCCAATAAAAGTAAAAATATTAAGTAAATCTTTGTAGTCTAATTACTCAATGAAGGGCTGCATGAGCCACAGCTGATGGGGAAATCTTTCTTGTTCTTGTGGTCAACATTGAACTCAAGGGGTTGAGAGATCTACTTAAAAATTTGTCAGTATTAAATGTCCAACACTAAAGATCCAGCCCCTTAATTCAAGTTCTGATCAGTCTGTGATTATTAGGCTATACAGTAAAGAGAAATACTGTATTAAGATTATGCCATAGGTTGCCACTGGGCTGATGCCAAGCACCCATGAAAGGTGTTAACTCATGCAGCTGGACAGAGGGGAGAAAACTTAATGAAGTTCATGGGTTGTGGTTAGGACCAGGGGAGTTCACTCATCAAATACCATCACAGGCAAAACAGGTTCAACTTACAGATATGAAGTGAACTTACTGCTAACAAAATCACAGCAGGATGGAGACAAGGAAAATAAACCCTTTAAAAAACACCTTCCCCCCACCCCTCCCTCCTTGCCAACTCTATCTCCTACCCCATTAGCCCAAGGAAACAGGGAATGGGTGTTACAATCAGTTCATCATCCATGGCTTCTCCTGCTGCTCAGGGAAAGGAGCCATTCCCCCGCTGCACCACGGGATACACTTCACTGAGAGCTCTTCCAACCTGGCTCCGTCTCATGAGCAACAGCTCCCTGCAAACTGCAGCAACGTGAGTCCATCGCACAGGCAATACTCCTCCCAAAACTGCTGCGGTGTGGGTCACTCTTCCGTGGGGTGCAGTCCTTCAGGAACAGGCTGCTCCAGCCTGGGAGTAGGACACTCTCTGCACAGGCCTCTCACAGGATCACACCCTCTTCCAAGGTATCTGCCTGCTCCAGTGCAGGGCTCCTCTGTGGGCTGCAGCATCCTTGTGGAGCTCCAGGGGATGCAGGAGCACAGCTACTTCACCATGGGCTGCAGAGGAGTCTCAGCTGGTGCCCGGAGCATCTCCTCCCCCTCCTTCTGCACTGACCTTGGTGTCTGCAGAGCTGTTCCTCTCACTTAAACCTGTTATCACAGGGGCATTACCGCCATTTCTAATTGGCCCAGCCTCTGCCAGTGGCACATCCATCTTTGGAGCCACCATGGATTTGTTCTGCCGGACATGGGGGAAGCTTCTGGCAGCTTCTCACAGAAGCCACTCCTGAAGCCACACCTACTACACAAAACCAGCTCATGCAAACCCAATACAGATTAAGACCTAAATAGTTTTAGAAAGCTTTTGTTTCCTTTATGCATATCAAAATAACAAGCATAAATCTGTCTTCTCCTTTTCCAGGGACCTTTATAAATTTTCCAGAGCGCTGTTATTCTTATTGGTCCATTTGCATGAATTCACTTTGTATCTTTACAGTTTATCTCATTTTGCAGTTATTCAGCAACAGGGTATGTTCTTAGGGATGTTTGTGTTCAGGAAAAAAGTAATTGTGGTTGTAATAATCTGAAAAAAAGGTGAAATGAGTGCAAAGTTCTAAGAGTGTTAGCTGCTTTGAGTTAGTATCACCATTTAATACAGGCCACCAGTACTGTTTTGGTCAAAAATCTAAACCACAGCACTCTATGAGCTGGTACAAAGAAAATTAACTCTTTCCTACCCTGGTCCAATGCAGCTAGCAGAAAGTCTGAAACAGCAGGTTTTAGAGTTTATTCATTTCTCTACTTATGTAAGACTCGTATGGAACTTTGCATTTGCCCCAAAATCTTCCCTCAATCTCTTGGGCAATACTGGACATACACTACACAAGTACTGGGTTGGGATTTTTATCTCACTGCGGACATGGTGCCTCTGCCACAACAGAGTTCATCTGGATTATGTTGTGTATCTCCTGCACAGTTGTATGAAGACAGACAACATTTGGGCAGCATTAAAGCCACAGGTTTGATTTCAGCTGATGCAGGTAGGCTGAATTTGATATTTCTATTGCAGATTGAGCTACCTAGAAACAGGGTTACAGCAAAGGCAAAGAATGACGGCAAGGAATGTTTACTGGCAAAATTCTCATTTTGGCAAGCATCATATTAATAACACCATTGCAGGTTGGGACTTAAAATATGAAAATATGTTATTTAGATGGTTTGACATAAACTATGGCATGGAAGATAACTCTTGGATTGACTTAATAGGTATTGTTTTAAACTGAATGAGAATTGTGTGTTACCACTTTGCTAGAGCTACAAGTATGAAAAAATAGGTTTTATTTTTTTTTGTGCAACAAGATCAATGCAGAATGTTCCTACAATGGGTAGTAGTGAGAAGTTGGTCTTGTAATTGAGAAGACTGGACTGGAGCTCTGTGCATAGCTATAACTGTCGTTATGTGATAAAAAATTATAGTAAGCTGATACTTGTCACTTTCTTCAATGTGAAGTCTTCTCAAAAAAGGTCAGATTTTATGAATTCTTCTTAGGTTGGTTTTCAGTGTAATGTTGTTTGGGATATTTCTAGGATTCACAGGGCACTGAAGTGTCATTAAGAAACTCTTGCTATTCCCTGACTCTATAGACTTTTAGAAACTGTGGTAACTAGGTGGAGTGGCTGATAGGACAAAGCAGGGGTCTGTCACTGGAATGTGCGTGCTGTAGAGCAGATCTTGCTCCCTTTACTGAAAGCAATCTTGCAAATATGTGTTGCTTTGACTAGGTGGGACTTTGACTTAACACCTAATCCAGCTTGAATATCACTTAATACTTTCTGGTATTATCAAAGGTTGGGAAAGAAGAGGCTCCCAGTTGAACTAATTGAAAAATCTTTCAATTAGTTCAAAACTAATTGAACTAATTGAAAAATTTTTCCTAATCTCAGTTGGCAGTAAGTTCTGACTTGTGCGCTTAAGCAAGTTTTTTACTGAGTTCTATTGATGCATTATATGTAGCCTACAGGAGAAATGTCATCATTTTTATACCATGCATTAGTAGAATATTGTGCTTATTAGATGACACTAATTATAGAATTCTTAAAAAATACTCTGCAAGTATGTAAGTGCACCTCCTCAACTGATAAAATTTTATGGAGAGACAAAGAAAAGGCTCAGACTTTAGTATCTGATATTTGACTTTATGAGCCACTCTGTGTAAGTTGCATAATGACACTGGTAATAAACACCTGTATCATTGTTCAGTTGTGATGGAAATTATGATAATTTAGCCTTCCTGGATTTAAAATTCCACAGATATTTTCACTTTTGCAAAATAGGACTGCTATTGGAGTCGATAAAGATAGTTTTGCTTAAAGAACATGCTAAAACTTGTTGAAAAGTTGATACTATAATATGCTACAAAGTAAGTGATAAATGCTTCTTGGGAATATAAATAATGCTGAGAAGAATGATCTGTCAATAACCTAGTATTGTGGTGTAACACCAGGAAAAAAAGAAAAATTTGTTTTTGAAACTGAATATCAGCTGACATCTTGTGACCTCTCAATCAATACAGTGTTGTTTTGCTTTCTTGGCACATTGTTCTATGCACTTTGGAATGGTCAGACTTGTTCATATGTCCCTAATTAAGGCAAGAAGATCAGAAGTCTTAATATAAAAGGTTAATAAATAAGTATAGTATATATATATATTGGATATATCAGATTTATAATTGAACTGTTCTGTAGGACTTTGCAGACAGATAATATTTTTTTTGTAATTTCTTTTATAATAAAATTCAAGACAATTTAAAATGTTTGTAACTCCTCTCCAAGCATAACATAATCATATGATCTTTGGCTCAGTAAGGCTTTAAGTAAATGAAGTACTGCATTACTATATGCATGCTTAGTCACAACAGCAAAATAATGTCCGGAAAAGTGTAACATTCTTAACTTTCAGATATGTTTTTCAAAGTATATAATTGTGTGGTTTCAAAGTTGGCTTGTCTGACTGAATGACACAGGCTTGACCACAGTAGAAATAATATGTGAGACTGCATACCAAATGCATTAGGTATAAATGTAATCCAGAATTTACAGTTTTGTATCTTGTATTAAAGCTTTTATACAAGTGTCTTTCAGTTATATTTGCTGTGGAAGTGTGGCTATACAGCTGTATCTCTCATGACAAACAAGGCTGCTCTTCAGTGTTCTGTGTTGTCACTGAAGACCTAACTAATTCTAATACCTGGCATCCAGGGTGAGTAGTTTTCTCTCCGTGGCTTTAAGGCTTAATTTTCACTCCATGTTTTCCTTCAGGCACTTGTGAGGACAAAGATAAACCTCTGAGCTGCTCTGTCGTTGCGACTTTGAGGTGTACCTTGACAGCTTACCAGAACAAGCTGGAAGATATGTCTAATGAGGTAACTTGCAATGTTTGGCTCTATATGTGTTGCATTTGGCCTGCAGCAATACATAAACTTTGCTTGTAAAAAATGGCAGAAGAATCTTGTAAAAAATGGCAGGGAATGTTGAGTTGACAGCTTCAGGTATGCCCAAAGAGTCTCTGTCGCTGCTATTTCTTTAAGCTTATCCTACAATGAAGTTTCACATTTGTGGGGACAGGGAGAACAGGTTTTTTTTGTCTTTCTGGTTTAATTAGGTTTTCTTGTTCTTTTGGGGTTATTTTCAAAAAACATTTGGGAAAACAAGCCTTTCATATATAGGTTTGTAGTTAAAAGATAATGATCTAAGAGGGTGGCTGTGTATACTGCTGTGTTCCTAAATACACAATGGTTGAGCCTCAGCAGTCACTGCTACCAGTCACGTAAATAATCATGTTCCCCTGTACTTCTAAAACTGGTATAATTTTCTGAGGAGAGCGTGTTTTCAATGGATTCTCTTTGGGAGCTATTTTGCTATCATTTCAATTAAAATAGGACTGTTAGAATACTATGTTTAAGTTATCTAAGAAAGTAATGGAAATATTTTAATTTTGGGAATCTTACCTTTGAAAAAATCAGATGTTTTCCATGCAGTCCTACTGTCCTTTTATATCATTGACTTAGTTTTGCATTTAGTTTGTTGTGTGTTTTGCTAGTCTGACTAAATTATTCCTCTTGGGTGTAAATGTTTTATTAATTTGTGGCTTTAAAAGGTGTAGAAAGAAGTTAACTGGTATCATTGAAACTTTTGTACAAATCTGTGATTAGTCTTTGAATAAAATTGGCAAATACAGAAAGGCAAGGTGTGATAAGGCTGTAAAAGTGCCAGCACTCTATTTCACTTCTGGGTTTTGTCTTTTGTTTTGACAAATGCATAGTCCAGCCAGTCACTCAACATATTAAAAAAATTAAAAAGTAAAAGAAAAAAAAAAAGAAAAGTATATCAGCTTTTCCCCTTTTATTGGGAAAAAATGGTCTCCCACAAGACCTTTGAGTTTGTTCAAGGGGCACAAAAATAAGTGACCATGGAAACAATTATACTTTTTAAACAGCAAGCACTGTTAAATCTTTCCCAGCAAGATAAGAGAACTGATGTGTATAGTTATTATGAATCTCTACTGAGACCCAAGTCTGGAAGCTGAAGAGTAACTAGGAACATATGACCCACAGCGAATTGTTATTTGGGAGGAGGAGCATCACGTGATAGGCAGCACAGTTGAAAAGTCGACTCAGCAGGCTTTGGCTTAGTGATGTGCTTTGTTGTGAAACTGTGCCAGAGACAGCAGTGGGGAGACCAAGGGGGTGGCTTCTAAGAAAGCAAAGAGAGTGTTCTGACAGAAAGAAGAATGAACTGTCAAGGAAAATAAATCGCAAGTAGAGCAGGACCAACAGATGACCTGCCACAAGACTTCCCAGTAGGACTGTGTGTGACTGACCCTGAAGTTGTCATATGGAGCCAGAGATCACTGAGCACCTTCGTGGTGCACAGAAAGGGCAGTGCTCTGTCCTTCTTGATTACCCCCGCCCCCACAGAGAATGCTGCTTTTGGCTTTTTATGTGTGAGATATGTTTAATAATAAAACTTTTTAATAATACAGTAATTCACAAGGGGACTATGAAGGGCACTGTGCAATAAAACTAGGATCTTTTAGTACATAATAAGGAAGGGTTTTAGTAAGCAACACAACAGTAAGCAAATTTTAGTGGTTCTCTTTATAAAAAGGTTTTCAACAAGATCTCACATATTGATGATTTAGTAATGCATGTGTACACCCCTATGTATATATGAAATATGCTGGTAAACTTGTCATGTGTCATCTTTAACTTACTGTGTTAAACATTAGATTAAAATATCTAGTTAGTTTGTGTGACTGAAAGGCGTGGAAGTGTTTTAGGTTTTGTAGATAACTAGCTTCTGACTTTCTGTATAGTGCAGACACTACAGAATGTATTTGGGAGAGGGAAAAGTCTAGCAAACCAATAAAAAGACTGGAAATATTCCAGTAGCATTCTTTATTTTACTATAATTATTTCTAAGGGTTTTGCCAGGTTTCCTGGCATCAAAATATAAAAATAAGCATTTTAAAATGTAATTAATAAATTTTGTAAATGAGTTATTCTGTTTCTGAGTTGCTCATTAAATGGCAGCATCATCATATAAACAAAGATACAGATTATTTTGATAAGTTGTTATCCTTTTTGAAAGTGGACAATGAAGCTAGTACACACGATGGTACCTCAGTACACATTAAGCAACCTCTGAGATGGTTGCTTTTAACCCTACAGTAGTCACTGTGCCTCTTTGGAACAGTGCTGCTTTTTACAGTATGTGAGTGCTATCCAGTGCTGCGTAAAAAATCATGCTTGTAGCTGGACAACTTCTGCAAATGGCCACTGACTTGAAAACTTGTTTTCTCAAACCACTCCCCAGATTGTTATCTGAACACTACACTTTCAAGTGCATTTCAGAATCTGTGTTTTTGTCAGATGTTTTGAGAGTTAATAGGGTAGGTGAGAGTGGACTCAGTTTGTGATTCTGCCACCACTCTTCATTTTAAATCATTATAAAGGAGTTATTTAGTGGTTTTGTAACAGCATATTATTTAGATTGTATGGAGTACAAAAGCTCTTCAAGGAATTGAAATAAATTTTGGTTTTTTACTTTCATATACAAAATTCGTCTTTTATATTATATTGAATAGATCATTGCAGCCTTTCTGTAAAAGCCTGTTTGACTTTTGTATTTTTCACAGCTTGAGAAAACGAAGGCTTTGTGTAAAAAGATGACAAAAGAACTTGATGTATCTGAGGAGAAAATGTGTGCTTTAAGACATGACCTGAAGGTATGGTTTAATGAATTTAGCATAAAATTTGAACGTTCTGCAAAAGATATATTTCTGGATTAAAAGTATCTTTTTTCTTATCAGAGTAAGTCTCCATATCATTGTATTCTCTTGAGTGAACTAGTTTACCTTTTAAGTTTGTGTGAAACCATGCTGCTTTATTCTAGTTACCACCATAAAGGACATAATTTTAATGACTGCGCTTCTGAAATAATTAAAATACATTTATAAATTTGCAAAGTATTGTTTTATATTGAAATTGGCATCAATAATCTTTTTGTTTAACTGTTTTTCTGAAAAAAAAGGAAAGAGAATTTAATTATCTCTGTGCATATGAAGGTATATTTTATTAAAGATGTCTATTCTTTCATTATTTTGTTTGTGTTAATCAGAAGGGTCTATGCATGTGATGCATCAAGTTGTCTTTAACAGCTGTAAAGTGTGTGGCCTGAAATTTCTTGAAGTAAAAGTTACCTGAGATAAAAACACTTGAGAGCTCTTTCCTTTAGTTTTGGAACAATAATTTTTTTTTTTGGTTTTGGTTTTTTGCAACACCAGTTTTGTAATGTCCTGTCTGGTTAAATCAACAGCCAAGGGAGTGAGCAAGTTCTGAGGTTGTGTTTTAACTGAATCTCCCAACTAGCAGTGTATTGTATTACTGCCAAAATAGAATGTCTGTAAACCCAGCATTTTTCAGATTCTTGTGCTGAGGATATGCTGCTTTATGTTTTATGCAGTGTTTTTCTGTAACATTCATTTAATCTTTGCATTAATGGATACTTGTACACGATGTGTTGTCACCTGTTACGAACTTTCTTTACTGATTTATGTTCAGAAGATTTAGGACTTCTGCTTCTGTTACAGCACCTTTTTAAGTCACCTAAAAATTTTGCAACCCTTTGCAAGAGATACTTGTATTCTTCATGCACAAACTGAGCTTTCTATACACACCGGGTACCTGTTTTTATGCTGGTTTTCAATGCCTAAATTTTTGGTAATAATATTGTATAGATGATCAAAATATCGATCCAGTCTGAAAGTATTTGTATTAGAAATTTAAAATTACTTTAATATTTTAATGTTTTTATTTGGAAGAATAAAATTTTTTCTGATGTCATTTTCTGATAAATTTGGTAGTATCTTTTGTATGATTTTATGGTCTATGAAGCTATGATTTTATGAAAAATGAGCAATACTTTCAATTTGACCTTTTCCAGACTTTAGCAGTGCTGGAAATCCTGTGTAACTGCACAATATTTTGGGTCAAAAGGGATAGTGTATTAAGGTCTTTGTTTACCTGGTGACACTTTGGTGCTGGTAACATAATGGTATTTATGATCATTTCTGATTATTACTTACTTCCCATGGTCAAGCCTCCAAAGAGAGTCCTCCCTTTTTTTTATCTTGCGTGCAAAGAATACAACGGACAAGAGCAGCTCTGTTGCTTGCAGACTCAGCTCTAACAGATCAGGGATTCACTTAAGAAAATAATGTATCTTTTCAATAGCTCTGAGAGCTTTGCACTCTGCAGAAGATAAGTTGTGTCCCTGTGTTCTATGTCTTATTTGTGGGGGTAGAGGGGACTGTGAAGATCACCGCATCATGGAGCCTTTACCTGTCAGAGATGGATTTCCATGCTGTCTAGTTGCAAGCTGTGGAAGAGCCCTATTGTCAGTTTTGAAATTCTGTTCTTGAAATATGAAGTCCACCTAGACTGGAGTCTTATGAATACATGTGGGTTGTATGACTGTTTCTTTCCTTGGGTGACGAGCACTTGACTAAGGTAGCATTTTATAGGGTAAAATTTATACCAGCCTTTCTTTTGCATTCCTCTGTTTTACAGGAAGCTCAGGATATCGTGGCTGATGCCAATAAAGAGTTAAACCATCTGCACACTAAGTGTGCAGACAGAGAGACTTTAATAGAAACTTTAAAAATGGAACTACAGGATGTACAGCAATGCTGGGAGAAAGAGCAAGTACGTGCCACAGAATCTGAAAATGAAATCCAGAAGCTTACCAGGGCTTATCAGAAGGATATGGAGGTATTACTAGAGACAAGATCACTGTCAAAGAGTCTTTATTTAATCTCAGCTTTATACATTTACATACATCAGATGGTTACTCTTAGTCTTAACAGATTTATCCCTAAAATATGATTTTAAGATATGTATTTTAAAATATGTGTTTAATATCTACAGGATCTCAGGACATATTGGTTCTACTTTCTTCTGTATCAGAACTAATAGCTTAATCATTCCAGTATTTTGAATTTTTGAAAAACAGAGTTTATTTAAAAAGCTACGCTTGACGAACAATTATTTCTTTCTTTCAAATTAAAAGTTAACAGAAATGTTTTACAACTGAAACATGTAATATTGTCATTATCATGTGTTAATTACTGATCCACATGGCAATTGATAGCAAATAGGGAATTGAGGTAGTTTTGCATGCATGCCACAAAACCTAGAAATTCTTACTTTTCATCTGTTAGCTAACTGTGGTGTGCTATATGTGGGAATGGGTCCACAATACCTTATTTCAGAACTATTATCTCTCTCCTTACATGTATTAACAGATGTTAATTTTGTTGCTTTTTCTGCCCAATGAAGCAGTTCTGTACTAGCAATGGCAGTGATACACTTGTAGATGTTGTGCATATTGAGCTCATTACTTCCACAAATTTGGACATGGATGCCAACGGAGTAAAAAGGAAGCATTCTTTCCACCTCTTTTACAGTCTGGTATTTAAATGGGGTCCACATGAAGCAGCTGGAATTGTTACACACATCAGATAATGATTAAAGTGGAGGAAACTAGAAGTCTGGCTATTTTGTAAAGTCAGCATGTCTACAACCCTGTGGTTGCATTCAACATGTGTGAATTGATTTGGGGTCTTAGAATCCTGTTTCTCGAGCCAAATGGATAATTATCATCCTAGTTTTATCACAGCTCGAACAAAAAAATGTAATGATGGTGGCACACTGGATTTTCCTTGGGGAATTTGAAGATCTGTTAGAAACAAAGTTAAACTAAACTACAATTTATTTTTAATTGCCTAAAATACCATGAAATAATGGTGAGAAAATGCACCTAAGTGTAGTGGAAAGGGCTCAGAAAACCCTAGTATCCCATCTCAGCCATCCATAATTTGTTAATTTAAAACCTCAACCAAGGCCTCTGGAAAACAATGAGAACCTTCGCAGTAATTTACAGATTTTGTTCTTGTGACTTTTGAGGTACAGCTTGCTATTGATGTCTTAATCAAAGTTGCTAAGTTGCATATATGTACTAAAAGCATTAAGAATGGAATTTCTATGGCATGCTATTGTTGCTAAAGTTTATTTATAACTTGTATCAATTTATTATGTTACTGACTAAAATAAGTGTAAGTGAATAAAGCATGGCTTGTGGAATTTAACTGATGAAGCTATAAACCTATTTTGTCTGGCCATTTAGTCTCATATATAATCCATACAAAAACAATTTTAAAAAGACTTTAGAGTGATAGTCGTATAAATGGTGTGTTGAGCTGCCAAGCCAATCAGAGAATTTTCTGCATGCTCTGCAGTTGTTGCAAGTGGGTACAGTTACTAGTGAATATAATTGAAAGTTTTACCATGAATAAATAAATAAATAAATAAATAAATAAATTGCATGTATTAATAGCATGGAATTTTTTATCTGGATCAGGTTGTGGTTGTAATGAAAGCAGGACTGTTTAGTATTCTTATAAGTTATTTATGTATTATGTCTGAATAGACACATTTTGTAAAACTGTTTTATTGCATTCATTTCAATATGTATGACTGCAAATATTAGGAATTGTGGAATTTTGAAAAAGGTTTGAGAATTTTCACTTTTTTTTCACTTGCATGTAGTTCATATTACTGCCTATGTGATGCACATTTTTCAATTCTAACACTGTTCAGATATGCTATGTAATTTTTCCTTTTGTTTCAGGAGAAACTAACCTTCCTTCATGGCTTATACCAGCATTTGATAGCAGGCTGTGTGCTTATAAAACAACCAGAAGGCATTCTAGATAGATTCTCTTGGCCTGAGCTTTGTGTAGTCTTGCAGGAGAATGTTGATGCCCTGATCTCAGACCTCAACAGGGCTAATGAGAAGGTAAGTGTCCTTAGGCACCAGCTACCTCTATTAAATTCAGTGACATTTGTCCACATCGCAGTATCATTAAAAAGGACTGACATTCATCTTATTTCAAAAAGAATTTGGACGTTAATAATTCAATACCATTAATTATGGCTTGTCTACAACTCAGTTTGATGCCATTGCTGTGGGCATGTAAATGTGACTGAAGTCTGTATGAAGTCTCTAAGCTACACTTTCAGTGCAGGACATGCTAATAGTACTAGCCAATATTAGCCACAGGGACCTAATTAAAAGAAAATAAATTAATCTTACTGATGAAGCAATTCAAAGAACTTAGTCATTTACACTAATAAAGCAAGTCTTTATTTTACCATAAAACCGAAACAAAATGCACTTACTCAAGGAATATCATCTTTAAATTATATGTTTATTATTCAGAGGTACTATTTGAAAGAATGACAGTGTATTTTTTTCATTTAATTGTAACTCATGGATTATAGAATTATATTCAGAAACACAAATAGAAAATACCTCTTTTTATAAAACTTGTCAATATTTGCTATAGGCAGGAGCTGTACTTTTTGGGATGTAAGTAAGCTTACATGTGGCCTTTCTCTCCAGAAATCCCTGCATTTTTAGGAAAGAAGATACCTCCTTATAAATAAATTAAACTGACTCCACAGACTAACATATGACAGTCTTTAGAATTTCAGTTCATTTTCTGGCTCTGTTGATGAGGTCAATCCTAAGACTAGTACAGCAACTCCAGAACTTGTCTGTCCTGACATTTTTTGAGACATAGTGAGGGAAAATCTTCTTTTGGCATTTCTCATCTCAGGAGTGACCACTCTTCTGGCCAGAGTAAAATGCAGGGCTAGTTGCACTGAATTGTTTTAACTCTGCCCATCAGAGTTAAAGCAATTATTAATTAAAAGTTATACCCCAGCAGTCAGTTGGACCTACCCCCTTACTAAAGGGGTAGGATAAAATGTGGATTATGAACATTTGATGTACTTTTCTATTTTGCTTTCGAAGTAAAGGAGGAAAGGGAGTGGAAGAGAAGGGAATGAACATTATTGGCAGTGTTTGGGGATGTTGTGTCATATTGTTTCTTGCTTTTTAATTTAGTATGGTTATTGATATTGACTGTGAGGTCTCTAGGGCTCTTTTCATGTACTTACCAGCTTTTCAGGGATTTTGAACAGCATGTCACTTGTGTTGTACCCTCTTTCTTGTGAACAAAATTTTTCTCTTGCATTTCTGTGTGATGTATTTGAGAAGTAGCTTCCTGATACTCTCTAGTAATAAAGTGTAAATCAATAAGTGTGTATTTAAAGATTATTGTTACCTTGATTCATTCCTCCATTTAGTTTGCATGGGAGCTCCAAAATTATTTACAGAGTAAATCCATTTATGCTTGTTAAAAACAACTTCTGTATGCTAAAATGCCCTGAAATTCTTTTAATGGTTAATAGTATCTTGAATATTTTGGGTTTCCAAAATTTAACAAAATTAAATTAAGGACTGGTTTTTTACATACTATTTGCAATTCTTGCAAACTTTTAAGGGAATGGTACACTCAGATTGGTACTTTAGCAACACACTTGTGTAATGCACTTGTGTAAAAAAAACAAATAGTAGAAGTGTCCATTTCAGATTTTCAACAAAGAAAGCTAAAAATATCTGCAGTATGGTACAACATATTGCAAAACTGAATCCAATGTTTTGTTCATTTTTTTGCACAACTCAAGTAAATAATCTTTGTGAAATTGTTGTGAAAGGCTTTTACTTAGTTTTAATGAATACATTGAAGAAATTGCAGTTTAGATTTTATGCTGGGATTGTTTGTGATTAAACTGATGGGCACAATAAAGTGAAAAGGTGTTTAGAGAAGTAAAAAAATTCTTTTTAAATTCTTGTCACACAGATATCTCACCTGGAATATGTTTGTAAAAACAAGTCCAATAGTATGAAGGAGCTTCAGCAGAGCCAGGAAGATGCTTTTAACAAAATGGCTGAACAGATGAAAGCACAGGCAAGCTGTTGGCAGAATGAAAAAATGTATCTGGAACAGCAGTATTCAGGTCTCCTTGGGGAAGTTCATGCAAGGGCACAGGTATGGTGCTATGAACTTCTGATTTTTTTTTTCTTGTAAATATTTAATGGATTATTTTAGTAGTTTGAACCCCCAACCAGTTTAAGGTTGTTTAAAATTACAAAAAAACCTGCAAACTCTGTGCTAGTATTAACTTCATTTATAATAAGGAGTACATGTCTTTGTTAAAATATTGTATAAGTGATTTGCTTAATTTGGCTTACAGTTGCTGCTGATTTTTTTTTTTTTTTGAAAGAGTTAGGGCTGTAAGACTGAATTTGCTTGGTCTAAGAATTATATAGGGCAGCAGTGATTTTTTTCCAGCATCATGCTTTGCAAAGACTGTGTAGAATTACAGTAAAGTGGTGTCATCTGGGGATAAATTTAGGTATATACACATTCTGACCCTAAAAATGAATTAGCAGTGGTAGATTTCAACAGTATTAGAGGATGCCGTTACACAGATGATACAGTGAACAGTGGGTCAAAAGTGTGAAACTGTGCACTGATTGTGAGACAAGTTATTTGCAATTTAAAATGTTCACTATTATTCTACAATCATCATTCACCATCTTTTCAATCACATTCATTTGCATGTGTTTCAATTAGAAGTGTTGTGAAATTGAGGAAATAAGGTATGCCTTGTTACTTCTGACTGTCACCTGTGATTTCCTTCATCTGAAGAATGCTATATTTGACTCAAATTTTAGTCTTGAAAGTCTTTGTGTGCTGAAGAATACACTTATGAAGTGTTCTTTTTACAGAGCAATTTATGGTGAGTTCTTAGGATTGAGTTACAATTTTTTAGATTTTTTTGCTTGATATTTACATTTCACTTTGGATAATGAAGGCTAAAAACATCACTATGAGTAGAATAAGTGGCATCCAGATTTATATTTAATTTCCCCAATATAGTGTAGTTTCAGCTTATGGGTTTCATTTGCCAACAAAAAGGATGGTAGAATAAGGAAGATAATTTTAATTTTAAAAATTAAATTTCCTTCATAAAGAAAGAGTGGAACTACACAATTTAGATTTCTTCCTGAAATGGATGATGGATCATCCATTTTCTTTAAAAACTCTAGTATTTTATGAAAAATAGGTGCTCTGCAGTACTGCACCATTCTTTGGGATGGTATTGAACCTCCCAGTCTCCTCAGCTGGTTTGTATAGACAGCATGTAAAGCATGTACTGAAAATGTGTCACTTCTTTGTTGAGCGCATATTAGGCATGTCTTTTGGAAAAAACTTCACCTGTCAGCTTGCTGTACAGGACTACTGAATCACTAAAAGGGAACTATTTTCCCTTAGAAACATCTGGGCACGTTTTCTAACACAGGTTAGGTAATGTTGGAGTGCAAGCTGGTAATTCTGTAATCTAGGTAGTCTGTATACATTTAGATGATTCAACAATCTCTTTTCCATCTTGTGTTCCAGTTTGTCTTCCTTACCATTCAGTGTCAAACTATCAAGAAGACAGTGCAATTTCTTCTTGATTTCTAATTTGTGACTGACTTTCAGTTTGCAAATACCAAATTAAGCCTTTCCTTTCCTGGCATCTGTAGGGTCCATAAATATCTACTGTTTAGGGCTGTTCTAGTCCTGATTGCCCATTTTTCCTGACTTAACTGTATTTTACCTATTGCATTTTGAGCCAGTTAGCCATATTTGTCTGCAAGATCAGTGCTTTGTTTGAATCAGAGGTGCGCAGACTACCACCATAGCCTTATTTCCAGAGGAAACAAGGAAAAATGTGCCACAAGTTACGGAATGTCTTTGAAGGATCTATAAGATTTACTGACTGCCAGTGATTACATAAAGATGCAGAATGCAATATTTAAATTTAATTATTTTAGCAAGTTTTATTCATTAAATTTTATAGGAAACATATAATCAAGGCAAGTGGAATATAATTTGCTAGTATTTCATTGTACAGCTGGGGGTCTCCTCACTCTAGGACACTTATTCTAGCACTACAAGGAAACTCTAGCAATTTGCTACATTTTCCATCCAAAGATCTGAGTGTTAATTGCAAGCACTTTGGTGAAATAACCCCTTGTAGGGTTTAGTTCCATTCTGAAAAGGGAAGATGAGTGATTTTTGCTGTCTTGTTCCAACCTAATGGTATATTATAGGATGCTTCCTTTTATTTGTAACTTCGTCTTCAACCAGTGTTCCATGACTACTTCTAGATGTTTTCTCCTCAGAGGTCCTGTGTTGGGACTTCTTTAGTTTTTCAAATTGTCACGTGTGTAAAAGCAAACCATAGAGTGTTAACAGAGTTAACAAGAGTTAACAGAGAGCTCTAACTGCACAGCAGTATGAGTAATATATCTTGAAAATTATTGCTTTGGTTTATTAGAACTGCAGTAGAGAGTTAGGGCTTTTCAGAATGGTCTCCTTATAATTAAAATGCTGCAAAATCTGGAGGTTTTAGTGGAAGTGACACCTGCTACTGCTTCTGTCCCCAGCCAGTACTGTTCAGGATCCCTGGTTCCACAATAGGATCTATGAATGTTAATAGGTACTACTTCACAGCTGGTACCATAGGTCAGATGGATGGTGTAATCAGAAAGCAGTTTTACTGTTTTTCTCTAGGACAGAAATTCCCAGAGTAGCCTTATCACAGATCAGCAATAAATGAGGCATTCTGTAGATACCACTTTTTGTCAGTGGTCTCCATGTTTGGAGAGTCAATGTAGCTTAAAATGCATATTCTTTTTCTTTGCCTTTTGTAGCAGGAGCCTAGTCCTCTTGATTTGATAGTGTGCCATTTTGAAAATGTCTGTTCCTTAGCCTCACACAAATTATTTATCATTTATATTCTCATAGGAAATGTCATCTGAATTTTAACTACTGGCTGTTGTTTGTTTATTATATAGACATTTATTAATCTGGCCCCATTTTTTGTGGCAACTGCTTAAAATGAGAAGGGTTTTGTTCCGATATGCAAAAACATTTTGTAAGAGAAAAATACTATAACTACTTTAAAGATTCCATTTTCAACAGAAAAATACAAGGTTTGCTAAACAGGAAAAGGAAAATGTCCCCTGGGGAGAGAAAAAAAATAGTGTTGGGGTCTTTTTTTCTTGGTTGGAGGTCTTTTATGGCAGGACAGGTGAATTATATAAAGGATGGGATATATTACAATTTTATGAAAAGTCACTGCAATGGTGCAAAGAGAGGAATAGAAGTGTGTGTGACTGTACTGGTCTTGGCCTACCAGGTGTCTGGTAGGCATGTCTGGCCCATGTACTTAAAACACAGCAAAGACTGTTTACAAGACTGTTGATGTTGTTTGAAGGTATAGCTGTATATATATATATTTGGAAAAATAAAACAGCTCAACTACAGGAATCACTGACTCAGAATCACAGAATGGGTCAGGGTGCAAGGAACCACAGTGGGTCATCTGGTCAAGCCCCCCTGCTCAAGGGGGTCATCCTAGACCACATTGCAAAGAATTGTGTCCAGATTGTTCTTAAATATCTCCAGTGAGGGAGACTCTGCAACCTTTTTGGGCAATCTGTGCAAGTGCTTGGTCACTGCACAGAAAAGAAGTTCCTCCTCTTGTTCTGGTGGAACTTCATGTGTGTCAGTTTGTGCCCATTGCCTTTTGTCTATTGCTTGGCACCACTGAGAAGAGTCTGGATCCATCCACTAACACCCTTCCTTTAGATACTTGTAGACACTGATGAGAATCACAGAACTGTTAGATTTGGAAGGGACCTGTGGAAATCATATAATTCAAGCCCTCTGCCAAGGCAAAGTTATCTAGGGCAGGCTACACAGGAATGTATCAAGGAGGTTTTTGAATGTCTCCAGAGAGGGAGGCTCCACAATCTCCTTAGGTAGCCTGTTCCAGTGCTCTGCCACCCTCAGTGTAAGGAAATTTTTCGTTATGTTGAGGTAGAACTTCTTGTGCTTTAGTTTTTGGCCGTTGCTTCTCATCCAACATCAGTGTTGGGCACCACAGAACACAGTCTGGCACCATGCTCCTGACACCCACCTTTGAGATGTTTCTATGTATTGATGAGATCCCGTCTCAGTCTTCTCCAGACCAAACAGGCCCAGCTCCTGCACTCTCTCCTCATAAGAGAGAAGCTCCAGACCCCTGACCATCCCTGTGGCTCTCCACTGGACCCTCTCCAGCAGCTCCTTGTCTCCCTTGTGCTGAGGAGCCCAGAGCTGGGCACAGCACTCCAGGTGTGGCCTCACTAGGGCTGAGTAGAGGGGAAGGGTCACCTCCCTCGACCTGCTGGCCACACTCTTCCCAGTGCACCCCAGGATTCCTTTGGCCCTCCTGGCCACAGGGGCACTGATGGCTCGTGGACAGCTTATGATCCACCAGGAGTCCCAGGCCCTTTTCCACAGAGCTGCTCTGCAGGTCAGCCCCAGCCTGTGCTGGCACTTGGGGCTGTTCCTCCCCAGGTGCAGGACCCAGCACTTGCCCTTGTTGAGCCTCATTAGGTTTCTCTGTGCCCAGCCTTCCATCTGATCAAGGTCCCAGGGAATGGCAGCAGAGCCTTCAGGTGGATCAGTCACTGCCCTCAGTTTAGTGTCACCAGCAAACTTGCTGAGGGTGCATTTGATCCCTTCCTCCTGGTCATTGATAAGCAAATTCAAGGAGATTGGACCCTTGGGAATACCACTGACTGCAGGCCTCCAGCTGGATTCTGGTCCACTGATCACGACCCACTAAGCTCTGCAATTGTCAGTTCTTGATTCACCTCAGTGTCCATTCATCTAACCCACATGTCCTGACCTTACCTGCAAGGATGTTGTGGGAGACAATAGATATGAGGTCCCCTCTCAGTCATTTCTTCTTGGGGCTGAACAGGCCCAGCTCCCTCATTCAATTGTAAGAAAGATGCTCCAGTCCCTTTGTCACCCTGTATTGGAACTGCACCAGGACCTCCATGTCTCTCTTATAATGAGGAGCCCAGAACTCAAGAAAGCATTCCAGATGTAGCCTCATTAAGGCTGAGTAGAGAGGATCACCTCCCTTGTTGTCCTTGACATGCTTGGCCACCTTTAATTCTACATGCACCTTGACCTTCCTTGTCTCATATCTACTTACTCTGAGCCTCTCTATCTTCATTCCAAGTGGCCTGACCCTGTTTCCATCTCCTGTGTATTTCCTGCCTGGGTAATGACAGTTCTTCATTTGATTGTGCAAGTCTGTTACCCCCTTTGCCTGACTTCTTGCGCATCAAGATGTGTTGTTCTTGAGCCTGGAGGAACTTATCCTTGAGTGTCAACCAACCTTCTTGTACCCCTCTTCCCTGCAGGGGCTCTTCCTGTGGGATTCTTCCAAGAAGATCCCCAAAGATGCTAAAGTTAGGTCTCCTGAAGTCCATAGTTACCATTTTACTTGCTTCTTACCGTTTTACTTACTCTTCTTCCTCCTCCCCTGATGCTGAAGCCCCTGACTTTCACATCCCCAACAAGGCCTTTCCTGTTAGTGTGAGGTCAAGCAGCACAATATTCCTTGTGGGATCCTCCACTCCCTGTGGCAGGAAGTTGTCATCACTGCATTTCAATGTAGGATATGGGGTTATAATTGTAAAAGTGTTTAAGGCTTATTCTCACCAGAAGGCCCTCTGGGAAAGGCACAGCTTCAGGCTGGACGGTTGGAAGTCAGTTGAGGGGTGTAGTGGTTTCATGTTCGTCTATCCCTGTTGGCCAAATTTAGTATAGTGGTTTAAGTGTTTACTCTCTTTTTTCTCTCTGTGAGATAGGATCAGGAGAAGCAAAGCTGGCCTAACTTAAAGGTAAACAGATTTATTAACACACACTAAGAAGAAAATAAGAGTCAAAACGAAACTTTCAAAACACTCTTCCTCTCCCTTACAAACTGATCACTTTTCTACAAACAACATAAAGAGACAAAACCTGTGATTTTCAGTCAGTTTCACTATTTAAAAATAATCTTTCATCAGTTCTTTGGGAGATGAGGCTCTTTTAGAACTTCTGTGGAAGTTCCTTATTGACAACATAGAACAGTTCTCTTGTGGGTCTCAATTCTCACAAAAACAGCCATCCAGGAACCTGCCTTTGTGAAGTCCCTCCCATTAGCAGATTCCCAAGCTGCTTATGGGCTATGTCTGCTTATTTAGGGTACCATTTAAGGATGCCTCTTCTAGTATAAAAAAAAATTCTCTTCTTCCATCTCCAAAATCATCTTTATCTCAAAATTAGAGATCTCTTTTTTCCTTAGGAGCAAAGGGCTTCATATCACTTTTCCTCCTCTGTTCAAAATTTTCCATTAAATCTCAATTATATCAGTCTATAAGCAAGAGCCATGCATCCTTCCGAACAGCATTTATATGTTACAGGAAATAGTCTATTCTCTATGGTTTCACAAGAAAACCTTGTCTTATTTATGCCTTATTATGTTTTATTATGTCTTACTATGTTTTCTTTACATTTCACTCTGTCCTTTTCTTTTTCCTTAAAAAGGAGGGTTACAGTTTTTAAAAGTCTTATCTGTACTAGGAAAGAGTTAACATTCTTGCCTGGGCCTGCAGATGGTCACGTGATCTCTGACAGGCAGCATGCTTTAAGAATTTTCAAAAGCTGCAGGGATGGGGGAAGAGAACTTCATCACGAGGGATCTCAGAGCAGCCTGGCTGGTGGATGCCTCCTGTCTCCTCCCTTGCCTCGGTGACCATCGGGGTGGGCCCGACCCAGCTGGGCCTGTAGTTGTTATCAGGGGGGCCCGGCGGAGATCTCCCCTGGCTCGGACAGGCTTTAAAATTAGCTCATGTTAAGCTGCAGCCTCCCCCTTCCCTGCTGGGAGCTGATGGGGCCCGGCCAGGCCAGGGCTAGCTTCCCCCCACCACAGGGGGAGCGATAGAGCCTGGGCAACTTGGGCCGCTCCACAGTGCAGCCCTGATTTGATGTTACTTGTTGGTACACCGAAAAGAAAAAGGGACAGCTTAGACACAATCAGGATTTATGTGGATATTGCCAGTGTTGCATTCAGTGTCTTCAGTAGTCAAACAATATATCAGTATCTAAAAGTGGCTTCTGATAGGTGCCTGTCCTTTCCAAAACAATTCTAAAGTCCTGACAGGGCAGTATTCCATATTCCTCTTCAACTAAAAACCAAACTGTGTTAATCTATGACAAGGGGTGAGAGGCAGTCACGAGTGAGGAGAGAGTCAGTTGAGTGACAGTTGGAAGTGAGATTGTGATTGGCTGGAGGGATGTGTGGACAGTGTCTGAGCAGAAAGGTGATTGGATGGCAGAACACATGGATAGCAGCCCTGCAGCTGGGCCAGCCAATGGGTGCCTTCTTCCTCTTAAGCTGTGTT
Source organism: Trochalopteron elliotii (assembly GCA_024734555.1). NCBI lineage: Eukaryota > Metazoa > Chordata > Aves > Passeriformes > Leiothrichidae > Trochalopteron > Trochalopteron elliotii. Next base: position 242,001 of record JANPWX010019201.1, read on the forward strand.
AGGCCTCGGTTTGGTTTCAGTTATGTCGGGCAGACATTAAATGTGTAAAAAGGGTGCGATTTGTACAATAAAGTGATCTCCTTCAGATGCATAAGGGGGTCCGTGTCGCTTTGTGTTTTTTGGTGCTGGTTCTGCAGCAGATGTCAGGGTAGTTAAAGTCCCCCACAAGAACCAGTGTCCGTGATTCTAAGGCTGCTTTGTGCTGCCTGTAGATGGCCTCCACCTTCTCCGATTGCTCCACCTTCTCCTGCTGCTCAGGTGGCCTGTAGCAAAAACGCACAAGTGTCACCCCTACTGATATGCCTTTTTATCCTGACCCATAAGCTCTTGGCTCACTCATCTACCCCAAGACAGAGATCTATATATTCCAGGTGTTGTCTCAAGAGGGGCAATTCCACCACATTGCCTGCTTCGTCTGCCCCTCCTAAATAGCATTTCCTTAATTACAGCATTCCAGTCATGTGAGCTCTCCCACCACATCTCTAATTGCCAAGGTCAAAATCCTTTGACTGCACACAGATCTCTAGTTCCTCCTGTTTGTTCTCCATTCTGTGTGCATTGGTGTACATGCACTTCATGGAGGTTTTTGATATGGAGGTATATTGTGTCGATATCCCAGTGGGGGTGCATAGTTTTTCTTCTGGTTATGTCTTTGGATGCTTGTACACTCTGGAGGCATCCCCTCTTAAGCCTCCTTTTGCTGCTTAGGTGGTCATTTTTGTTCTCCCCTTCCCAAACCTTTTCTCTGTCAAGCCTGGCCCTGTCCCTGTCCCACTTTAAATCTAGTTTAAAACTCTTTCAGTTAACCCTGCTAAGATCCTTTTTCCTCTTTGAGACAGGAGGATCTCATTTGTTGTCAGCAGACTCAGTGTGATATAAACTGACCCATGATCAAACCCCCACAAATTCTGATGGTAACACCACTCTTGAAGCCATGTGTTCCTCTGGGGATTTTCCTGGGTTTTGCCCCATCATCCTCTGCAGCTGGGAGGACAGAAGAGAACACAGCTTGTGCTCCAGATCCCTTGACCAGTTATCCCAAGGCCCTGAGGTCCCTCTTGATAATTCACAGCCTTTTTATTGGGACTTCGTTGCTACCTAGGAAACAGGTAATGGATAGTGATCAGTTGGCTATACCACTGAGAAGTTTCTTGGTGATGTCTCTAATCTGGGCTGCATGGAACCAACATAATTCTGTATAGGTTAATTCTGGTCAACATATTGGGCTCTCCATTTCTCTGAAAAGGGAGTCACCAGTTGCTACTGTTATGAATAAGGTGTGGTGATTGGCTCATGCAAATGAGGAAGAGTTGTTGAGTATGGTGGGGAGAAGTTTTGTTGGGGTTTACAGTTCTTTTGACATGTACTTTTGTTGTTCCAGTATAGTTTTGAACCCTTTTCTGTTCTCCCTTCAATACTCTGTTCCCCGTTTGTGGTTACTGCCTGGCAGCTGTGGCTGAAAGGGCTGTAAAACGTGTAGAAGGGGAGTATATTTGCCCCTTGTAAGAGGCGGCAGGGAGTAGAGGACACTTGTTGCTGGGAGGGTGTAACATTGCACCGCCAATCAAGATGAAAGGCATGGAAGGACTGATTGACAGGCCTTGGGAGGAGCCAAGTATACATATATGGGCAAAGCTACAGACTGTGGGAGGGGCCAGAAGGATATATAAAGACTACGCATGAATATTAATGAGGTTGATGCAATCACAGAGTATAAAAGGCGGAAATGCCATTTTGTGAGCTGAACTTCTGGGTGGGGAAAAGGGGTCTCATCAAGCTCCCAGTGCTGTTCCCTCCTTGCTTTGTAATTTTAATGAGTTCTAATTAAATTTTATTTATTCATTCCCGCCTGGGTTTTGAGTAATTTATAACAATTTTTACAGTTCTTTTTTTCTTAATTGAGGAGGTCATGATGTAGGAGGTAGGCTGCCCTGTCCTAGACAATCGGTCCAGCCTAGATGGACTTTCACTCACATTTTCATTTCACTGATTCTGAGATTCCAGGGTCCTATACCTGTTGTATAAGGGCCCCTGGGAAGGTGAAGTAGTTTGAGAGGGGATTCATCTGTCCCCCCACAAAGGAGAAACCTGTTGCCACTCACCTCTGTCTCTAAGGTCCCCTGCTGCCTGGTGGTGAGAGGATGGGGGATCCATTGCTTCATGTGAAGTGGGCAGTGGGTGCATTTGTCTGAAGTGTAGTAGAGTATGGCTCCACCACTCAAGTCAGCTCCTCAGACTCGCTAATACTTCTTAGTCTTTCTACTTTGTCTGTCAGCTCCAACATTAGGCTTTGTAAGTCATCTGCCTGATCACAACTCACACAACTGTTGTCTCTGCTGCCTTGAGAGCAGTGCCAGGCTCCATCATTCCCTGAAGCCTGAGACCTGGACTTCTGCATGGTTTCATGGGCACTCCATCTAGGTTGCCCCATCCTTTCTGGGTGCACAAAGGAAGTAACTTTTGTCCAAACAAATACCACACCTGAGATCTGTCACTGAGAGTGAAGGTCACCAACTGAGCTAAGTGCTCAAGTTGGCGGTGCCTCAGTGCCCTGCCTGTGCAAACTGTCATGGTGCCCTGGCTCATGGCTCATGTCTCATGCCCTGTTTGCCCTCTCTCTTCATTGCATTCCTGCTTGCTTGCCCACCCTGAGGACAGCTTTAGTAAATGTGGGGGTGAGCCCTGTCTCTTCTACTTCCATCTATGCTCAGAGCACCAAAAGAAAAACCTTTTGAAGTCTCTGTGTCATTATATTTCTAGTTTTCAGTTCTGTTTCTGTGCCAGAATAAAGGGTAAGGATGTAGTAAGAAGTAGGATAAAATAGTGTTGCTAGTAGCATCTAGTTTTTTTGTTAAGGTTTCTTGGAATTGATGAAGCTCTGCAACCCAGTGAGGTGCCCCTCAAAGCTCAAACACCAAAGGAAACCAACTTGCAAATGTTTAGGAAGAAAAGTCCATGCCTCTTTCAAGAACTGTACTTTTAAGCCTTAAAGAAAACTCTAGAAACAGTGTATAGCAAAAGACATTATTTGCCAGTAAAAGAAAGAAGGTCTATTTTCTTGCAAAACTTTTGTTTCTTAAGTCAGAGGTTGTCTAGTTTACCTTTATATATTACCATATCACAAAAAGCATTAAAAAGGCGATTTAATTAGCAAGAGCACTGAATACTGGTGTTGCTGTCCAGCAGCCCTGTAGGGATCACAGTTTGTTTACTTAGACATTGGCCTTTCACCTGTGATGGCCAGAAACCATAGGTTGTTTTCTAAATTTGGCTTACCTTTTTGGTTCCTTCCAGTCATGCTATCAGGGATTTTATCTCTAAAAATCAAACACTGTAAATAATGCAGTAGCACTGAAAGTATTGTCCATGTTCATACTTTTATTTCAGCATAGTAAAGTGACATATGTGGCCTTGTAAATTGCATTTTTAAATTAAATCTTTTACTGACCTACTCTATTTTTGTGTCACTGGAAGTATTTTAATAGCATTACAGATTTTTTTCCCTTCCAAAAAAATGATGAAATATTTATTTGGTCAAAGACATTTTTAACTGACATGGGTACATCCTCTATAGAAGCATGGAATCTTCTATTTTCATTCTAGGGACAGCTGTATATATGTATTTTTCCTTTTGTGCTTGCAGAATGGAGGAGGGAAAAGAAACTAGGGCCCTGCTCACCACTTGTTTGGGACCTGTACCAAATAGAACACAGAAGAATATGGCTGGATGATACCATTTTGTTCCTTTTTAGACCACTGTTAACAGGAATAATATCACTCTACGTGACAACAAAATTGTCTATAGCTCTAAGAGAGGTATCTGAAACTTAAAGACAATCCTCAGTTTTCTTCATCATATGAGCTTGTAATTCCATCCATGTTTGCCTTTTTTTGACCATGTATTGTAGCTGAAGCATTAGCATTTAACTTGAGCTTGTACATTCTTTGTGAATAGTGCCTAAAATTTATTATCTCCCTATACCAGTGGAACCTGTTTAAGTGTAGTCACTTTTTCAATCACAGCAGGCTCTCATGCATCAGTTTAAGTCTCTGAGGTCACTTAGAGCTCCCAACATAGTGTCTTGATTCCAGTACTGCAGTCTGCATCCTGTAACTGTAGTCCTAGCATTTCCTTACTTGTTACCATCTTAATTTCTCTGTACCAATTTGCTATTTCAAATCTCCCTCTTTCCCTGTTTCAGGGTATTTAGGAAAAAAAAGGTTCCACAACTTCAAAAAATCTATAATGGCACTAGGCAAAATAAAAACATCTGTATTACACTGTTCTTTTGAAAACTCAGTTCTGTATGAGACCTAATTAATCTGTGAATATATAAGTAGGGGGTTGATTACAAAGTAATTAAGAGATCACCTTTACTTCCCCTTTTCCAGCTGCTGACAATCTGTCTATGTTTATGTTCCAGAGCCTTCCTTATTTTTTTCCTCTTCCTTATACTAACTTTATTTCTGCTTTATAGAATGATGTTCTTTCTGAAATTGGAGCATGTAATCACTTACTGTTAAGTCAACTCATAAAACTGCATTGTGGACAACCAGGTACAGACTATTGGAGTAGTAAGGATTATCATCAGGAGCCGGGAATCATTTGTAACCGAAGACTGTGGAAGCTTGACTAATACTGTTTTCATATATCTGGTTATTTAACTGTTTAGGAGAGATACTTTCATCATCATTACTAATAATATTTGTGTTACTTGAATGTGAAGGAAAAAAAGTGTTTTCTTTTATCTTTTGTCTAGGTAAAAATTATTTTGTTAAGTAAAACTTGTTAATATTTCTTCTGGTTTTGCTTGGTTGGGGTTTTTTTCCTCTTATCCCAGGAATACCAAGAAGCAGCAGAGAAAAATAAGGAAAAAATTTATGTCCTTGAAAAAAGTCAAGAGAAATTGGCTCTTGAAAGCATATCTGTGAAAAAGATGTTAGCACAGTTTCAGAAGGAGCATTCCTCGCTCCTGGCGGCCTGTGCACTATTGGCAGGTGCCCTGTATCCTCTATATGGCCGACTGTGTGCTATGTCTTCCCAAAGAGACCTTCTCCAGGATCAGATGAACATTTATGAATTAGTGAACTGGAAGATTAGGATCCTAGTTCATGCTCTCTCTGATGATAAGGAAAACAATCAAGATGAAGCAAAACTAAAGAAAAGAAAATCCCAAGGCCTGATTTATATATTCCGAAGAGCTGTGATTGCAATTTTGGCAGCCAACAGACTTCAAGTTTTAGCACAGTCTTCTAGTTCCCTCTTCACCTGGACAAATGGCTTAAAAAAAGGCATTGGAATTCCAGTTTGTGTAGGAGAACCGAAAGGCAAGCGTAATCTGTCAAGTAAGCTAATTTTTTTCTTTGATAAATGTTGTGTGAAATGACATGGTTAATGAATAACATATAGTAATATTATTTATAATAGAGTGTAAATACAAATTTTATGACATTTTAATAAATGTAATTTCTGAATTTCTAATTTTTAGATAACTTGATAAATATAATTTCTCCTGAAAGGAAATTCTTGGTCTGTTTAGCAATGCAAGTAAAGTTGCAGCTACACACATGACCTACCATTGTTTGATATCCTCAATATTTGCATTGTAGATTTCAGAACTAGGTGCTATTGCATCTGCTCTATGTGATGAATTTCTTGAAATGTTCATACGTTATTTGCCCCCAACGTAATTTTGAAAAGGTATATTCTCTTTTATCAACAACTTGTAGCATTTACATCCTACTGAAAAATGCAAAAATATTTCTTACTAATTCAGGTAAAATATTAGTGTAGGATTTCTGGATTTCCTTTAGAGGTTACATAGTCTTCTTGTCCCTTTCTGTTACCAAACCAGCTCATGCATCCCCCTACAAGGAAAAATGGTATCAAAAATGCTTTCCAAACTAGAAGATTCATCTAGTTTTCTGATTAAGTGGTTGTGGAAGCATATTTAATAGTCTGAATTGTCTTGGAAATAGTCTATGGCTTATGTACTTTTAGCTTTAGTCAATTTCTGAAAGAGAAAGTAGTGTGACTAAGTAGTAACTTAGTCATCTAAGTTATTTAGTTATATTGGTAACTACAACTCTGTTCCACAGATTGTGAAGAGGAAGAGCTTGAGTGTGTGGAAGCACTTAGCTGGTTTGCTAGTTCCAACCTCCTTGCTGCAATAATCAGTTCTGTCACTGAATTGCAGGATGTTGTTAACAAACCAGGTAATTTTAAAAGTATATTCTTGTAGTTGAAGATTAAAAAAATAATCAGGGTGATCACATCATCTCCATTTTTAGAATTTATCTAAACTAGTCTGGATCAAATCTCCTGAGAGCTGTATTGATGGAACAGATTGAATTTTCTTTAATTGGTGATATGATACTTCATCGTTTCGGTATATAAAGTCATTGGAACAGAAGACTGGAGAGTGCTTTTAGAAAGCATATATACCGTTTTGCCTGTTTCATTGTGAGGTATTAAAAATAATCTATGCCACACAAATAGATATTTGGCTAACCTATTTTTAAAAACTTCCAATGAAGTAACTCTTACAAGGTGCCTTGTTATCTTGTTCCGTTGGTCTAATATTCAAGAAGTGTTTCCCTTGAGCTCAGCCTAATATTTTTCCATGGAGAAAATCCATCAGATGTTCCTGTGTACAGAGTATTATGTAGGAACAGCAAATTGAAGAATTGAGAGAAATGCAGCAGCAGCATGGATGTGCTGAATGTCTGGTTAGAATGCCATAAACGTAAATGATATTTTGCCAGTTTGAAGTATATGAGAATTCTGCTGGTCTCTATTTATTAGACATGTCTACGCTCAACACAGGCTTGATTTTGAGAACCAGGAAGAACCATGCTGGGAATGTTATGGCCACAATCAGTTCAGTGATTCTTTCATATCTTACCTCTAGTTTAAGTAATTTCCGCAGAACCTCAAGGTCTAACTGCTCATGTATTACTTGGAATTCTGTTGCTCATGAGATCAAGTCTCCTAAGAATCTTTGGTTCAAAAAATAATAATAAATAATTTAAAGCTTGACATGAAATTTCTGGAAGTATTGAAGTAATAAGGCTTTGAAGCTTCAACACTTAGAAAATTACATTGTGTTCTATAATAATATTTTAAATAAGACTTAAATCTTCAAACTGACTTCAGTGATATTGAATTTCTTAAAAAATTGTAAATAGGCAATCTTTTCATATCTTTAAATAATGGCAGTTCTGGATTAGACTACATGTCACAGGAGAGAGTATTACAAGAAGGTGCTAAATGGATCATCAAGATGGAACAATTCAGTGTCTTAGAAATTACATTTAAAGATGGCTAGGTTCTGGGGAACAATTTGAGGCAGCTGAAAAAAAGCATATCTAGATCACTTAGATGACACTGGAACATTTAGGTTTGTACACTGTGATTTGAGGCACCTTTCTTGATCTTTTAAATAAGTGATTTTGTTTTGACATTGATGGTTATTTCCCTTCATAGTGTTAGTTAGTTTGGGTTTCATTCCAGCATGTCTTGGAATGGTCTCTTTGCTTCACTTTCAATGCAAGTTCATGATAGTATTGGAGTTTTTTTGTTTGCTTTGGTTTCTTTTTGTAAGGTTTGATTTTAGGTTTGTTTGAACAAAATCTGTATTGTGATAAACCAGGGATGGTAATGGCCAGTGTTTTCAATACAAATATCACCAACTGTTAAATATACAAAGTTTTGAAAGTATGACATGAACATTTTAGTCTTGCTTAGTACAAAGTTAATCCTGCTGACTTGGTGTTCAATTTCACCAGAAGAGAATAAACAAGAATTGTTTTTCCATCTTTCAGCGAAGTCATATTTGACACTTTTTTTAATTTGCTTAATGTAAGACTTAATTGCTCTTTGTCGTATAGCTGTCTGTTTTTGTGTTAATAATTTCTTAGACACATCATAATGTACATAATTTAATGCTTTTACTCTAATTCTTTCATCCTTCATGGGAAGTACTTAAGATATATATGCTTAAAAAGTCTATTCTCCTGTCAGTTATTACAGTTATTAACTGTATTATAGATACAATTCCTTGTGGAATTGGTTTATGCTTTCATTTCATCTCTCAAAGCAATTGGTAGCTTACTTCAAAATATTTTTGTCTATTCAAAGCTACTCTTCATAAAAACAATGGAGGATGTGAATATTTATTGCTATCCCAAAAAAATGCTTTAAGTTGTGGATGCTGAACTTTACTAGTTAAGGGGAGTGCTTGTTGTGAAGTGGAATGATCATTTGAAAATGCTACAACACAATTGTTTCAATTATTATTTTAAATTTAATTTTGATGCAGTTAAACATAAGATTCTAGACATAGGGAAGGGGGTTGCCATGCTAGGTACTGCACATGTGGAGAAATATTGTTTTCTGACAGGCAAACAATCTCATAAGTTGAGATAGCAAGTAGAAATACTGGGAAAAGTGAAGGAACAGTAGCTCATTGAGGGTATCTATTTTTTGATATATACCAAAAATCATGGTAAAGGACAGTTTTTGAGAAAGTTTTGACATCATCCTACATGGAAGGCCATTAAAATGTTCTAGTTTTAGTTTTAGATTAATTTAACTAAACATTCAATTAGCGAATGCATTCTGACTAGAGAAAAGAGAGGATCTTTGAAGCTAAAGGACAAGTATGACAGGATAATCTGTGATAAGAGTTAAATTGATGAAGGTAGATTTTTCTTTTATGTGTTCAGTAATCGAGAACCAGGAAAGGAAAAGAAAGGATCATTTGCCAAAGTAGACAGAGCACTGCAATAGCAGTTTTTTCTGGGTATGAAAAGAACAATTTTTTTTATTGCAAAGGGTGTTTAGTTGGTTGAAGTGCAAGATAAAAATGCCTCATAAGATTTTTAACATAAAAGATGCTTAGTAATGAAGAAAAGGCAGATCTACTAGATTGCTGAGGTTATGGAGAGCATGTACTCAAAAATGATACTCCAGATCAGCACTGTAATCATTGGAGTGGTGCTATTTCAAAACCAAGCAGGAAAATGGCTTTGAAAATAAAATATTTGATTTTATCATGCGCTTTTTTTGTTGTTGCTCACAGATAAATCTCAACCTCACATGTAAATGATCTTCTTTACAATGAGAGCTGTAATAAAAATGTATCAATAATCATGTTCTCTTTGCCTTGTACCTCTGGCTTTTTCCCTCACAGTCTCTAAACAGAAATTCTTTAACTTAAGCCAGGGTTATTTTTTTCTGTTTATACTCTTAAGTAAATATTTTAGTTCACTGCAGCAACAGGAGATCTGCTGTACTACTGAATGTAAATAAGCTCTTCCATGCTTGTCATCTTACACTGATAGTATCATAAGACAAGTAATGACAGATTAAGACCTGCCTAGCAGAGGGAAAACTAAATTACAAGACTTTTATTAAGGCATAAATAAACCTATTAACTGTTATCTGGAATACCAATTAGTGGAAGGAGCACTGACAATTTTATTTATCAACATTAAACACAATTATTAATTACAGACCTGACGAATCTAGCAGTAAGCAGGACATGTTGGGTGTGCTGGGGCCTTAAGTCCATTATATGAGAAGGATGATTACCAAAATCCTGTGGGGAAATACGTAATTGTAGCTGTAAAATTTTAATTGCCTTGGAATAAGGTAAATTATATTCTCTTGTCTCAGAATATAAATAATATGGCATTGAGGTACCAAGCCTCACTAATTTTGAACAGCAAATGATTTAGACATCTGTGGAGGGGAGGGAAGAGAAATCAGGAAACCCTCAGAAATTTGCATTGTAAATATTACAATAAAGTGATTTAGCATGTGCTATCACTTCTGACTTACTTGACCTGACTTCCATTTGCTTGCATCCATCTTGCCTGTTTTCTGAATTACATAACTAGAGCATTAAAGAAAGTCTTTAGAAAGTGTGGTATTGCAGAACATGATAACAACTGGACAAGTAGTCTTTGACAAACAAATCCTGTTCTTTATAATTTTATCCTACTCTCCCATTCATAAATTGATAGGAGTATTTTCATTGCTAAATACACAATTTGTCGTAAGGTCTCTCTCTGAGATATTCCTTTGAACTCAGTCTTACACTCTTTAATGGAAAATTCCTATTGAGTATCTTAAAGATGTTGTTCGTTGTGGTTTTTTTTCCACTGAAAGAAACTGAAATTTATAACCTACTTGATGTTTCTTTTCTGTGTTTTGGTTTGGGTGTTGTTGTTGTGGGGAGTTTTTTGTTTGATTGTTTGGGGATTTTGTTTGTCTTTGTTCTTTGTGTTTTTGTTTGTTTTTTTTTTTAAGGTACAAAGTCATGGCTTTCTGGAAGGTTACTTTTAAGTGCAGCCAGGAATTCGTTTTCAAAACTTATGGACAAGCTGAATGTTATAATGGAGGCAGTTCCACTAGACCACAGCAAGTACAATACTTGTCTGGAGAAAGACTCCTTGGTACAGAGCCTGGCTCATGGACTTCATAAAATAAATACCCAGGCCCTGGAAGCTGGATTGTGTGACAGAGTATCCAGTATGGTATGCATAATTATAGTCCTACTTCATGTAAGCAGTACGTTCATAGCCTAAGTGTTAGGATGAAGCTCTCTTGATAGTACCATTAATTTTGTTTCAGTTTATAAGACTGTTGCGTTGAAGTCAACTATGTAGGCATCAGCAGCTGATTCCTAACACCCAGAACCATTAGAGCATAAATACATTTTTTTCTTTTATGTCCAAGAATTTTAAGAAGAGATTTGATGTATCCAAGAAAAAGGATTTTTTAAGGTTCTGTCAAAGTTGTATTTGCTTTGTAAGAACTAACTTGCTTTTAGCTTCCACTAAATGTTATGGGGTTGTTTTTTTGTTGGGGGTGGGGTGGAGTTGTTTGTTTTTGGGGTTTTTTTTCAGTTTTCTCATGCTTTTTGTTCTATCTTTCAGTAAAGATAGCCTTGATAGCCTTCTTCCCTATAATCAGAGGGAAAGGAGAAACCTTCTGAAGTAATTGGTCTTTTATTGTGGGCCTCACATTAAAATGGTACTTCCTTGAAAACAGAATTTTCAGTTACTCTCAAGAGCAGATGAAGCAGGTTAACTTTTTTGCACTTGTGCCTCTTAGAGATGATGGACAAAATGAGAGCTTTGTCTAATTTGCTTGGGTATTACATGTGACTCTTTATTGCTAAAACAGCTCATGTTAAAGCACACAAATTTGTTTCTGACTGTTAACAGAAAAACATAGAATCCTTGCAGAGGAAAATATTTGAATTTACACAAAGGCTTCATACAGCAGAAGTGGAACGCCGCTCACTGCGCCTGCAACTTACAGAATTCAAATCAAGTTTCAGTGAGATGAAAAAAGAAGCAGACAAAGCCCAGAGCCTGCAAGAGCAATTAAAAATGCTTAAGCAAGTAAGTATATTTGATTTAGAGGTGACTGGTTATAAGATGTGGTTTTGTGTGTTCTTTTGAAAAATACTTATAAAATCATTCTAATATTAAAAGAATTTTCCAGAAGATTTGCATTGCAAATGTCACTAAACTAGAAGTCATATGTGTTTAGAAAGTCTTCTCTTCCACAAGAGTTTCTTTTTGATTTGTAGAATGAGGTGTTCTTGTAAATTACATGTTTGGTCTTCAGCAACCAGGTTTTCTTCTGTGTGTTGAAAATGCTGATGTGATTTATATACCCAAAAAACATTTATAGATTTCACTTTAGCAGAGTAAAGTCAGCTGCCATGAGGGTACTGACTCAGTATGTTCATGAGAACTTCAAGAAGCATAAACTCTGTGTGGATATTGCTGAATATTATGATGAACATTTTACAGTATCTTTGATGCTTGGTTATGCCCTGAACTAGTCAATGCAAATTTTAGTGTGGCTGTTCCCCTGAAGGCTTAAGTTTATGGAAGGGGAAAAAAAGTCCCACTTCTACATTCCTGCTAGCATATATGCACCATATTCCTCTGACTCCTAGCTGCCACTGATCAATTTACCTAAACACTGTGCATTTGCTAACCTGTAAATAGCATTCTCTGACAGGAACAAGAAGGCACAACAAAAAGGTTACTTGTCTGCTTGAAACCACAGTATTGTGACTAATGGACATAGTGTTTGAGGGGTTGATGCCATTTGGTGTGTTCTCTGTTAGACCGCTGTCATATGTACAGAACTGTGCCTTCAGTCCTTGGAGGGGAAGAAACTTGTCTTGCTTTAGCATGCTGGAAGTTCAATAAGCACCTTTCCTATTACGGTTATTTCTTGTAGGTTGCATTCAAAATTGAACATATGTTTGAACTATTTGAACTAGTGAATGGTTAAGAATTCTTATACATGCTCAACAGGTACACAGTGCAACTAAAACAGTCGTGACCCAGAAGAGGCAGTGTTGTCTGTAGCTGTGACCAACACTGATACTGAAGTCTAGTTGGTGGACTTGTCAGTGTCCCAATCAAAACACTTCTTGAACAGATGGTGTCAAGTCCATTCTTTTTCCTGTTCCTAGCTGGTAAAATATTGGGTTTTTTTACTCAAATAGAAAAAATTATATCTGCTCATCTTTTGCTCATACTGAGTTTTATTGCTTACAGTTCTGGGGAAATTGGAAGAAATTATCACAGTTAAGATTGCCATTCAAATCTGGACAGTTATTTTCCTTGAAAAACTGCTTGGTCTCTCTGGAACATTTTGGAAAGGGAGAAAGAGTTCAGGAAGACATTTACAAGGGTTAACAAGATATGCAGTAAAATTGGGGACATTTATCTGCATATTTCCTTCTAAATATTGGTTCTTTGCAATCTAGGGTGTTAATTTGAATAAAATAGCAAATGCATAGTGTTTAGAGTTGCCTGAATGCTGTTTTGAAAAAATACAGTGAATAAAGTTGTCTGGCCATGTTATTGCTTGGTGATCTTTGAGTTAGAAAAACCTAAATAAATAATAAATTTTAGCATGCTTTTATTTTAGAATTTAATTTGTTTGCAAATGGAACTTGGGAAGTCAAGTATGTAAACAGGTAAGTATAGTTACATAATCAAACACCATTTATTTCTCTTATCAGACATTAATCACCCATGAGAGGTTTGAAAGTGTATGTGAAGAATTAAATAACGCATTACATAGAGAGCATCAGGCACAACTGCTTTTGAATGAACAAGCACAACAGCTGCAGGAGTTAAATAATAAACTAGAATTGCAATCCAGCGAAGAAGCGGATAAAACCCAAGTCTTAAGTGAATCTGTAAAGGTAAGAAAATTATTGCTCTGAATTAGGCACCTGAAATGTGTTTTTTGGTCATAGTTCTTGTACAAATAAAATGTAAATACACACATACTACATAGCCCATTGAAATATTAAGGTACTCAGAAACACTTTCAAGATTCTTCAAGATATAACATCACTTTTCTGCTCTTGGAACTGGGAGGTGTACACTAATACATGTGAAGTGTCTGAAATTTATAGGGGACATAAATGACAGCAGATCTAACTATCACAAGGTTGTTTGCAATTTATAGAAAAAATAAATTAAAAAGTACAGGGATACTTTGACTTTTGATAGAGGTCATAGTAATATTTCAGAACCTGGATTGTCTGTTTCCTCAATATATTCTTAGGATGTAGAATCCATTTGTCAGTTTGGAATATGTGAGGTGATTATAGAAATCCTTTTTCGTTAGAATTTAGAATTTTCTGTAGACAAATTAGTAATGAGGGAAAAAATGATGTTACCAGAATTTCTGATAACAAAGGAACAGAGAGAGTATTAGAGGTCTGAAACCAGGTGGATATCTAACATGAAAGGAGAGAAAACTTTGTGATGCTAAGCCAGTAATGGGTGGTGACCTAAGCTCTGTGGCTTTTATTTATTTTCTGTTTAAAGCAAGCTTTGCTGCTTGTGTCTGCTTTTCGGCCCTTCTACTGTCTTTCCATCTCCAAGTATTTTTCTGTGAATTGACAGCTGAGCAAAAGAGACTGCTTCACCAGTATTTTGAGAAATAGAAGCACTTGTAATTTTGGAAGAAGAAGCATCAAGCAGGAGAAGAACCAAAATGATTCGAGCTACAAAAGTAGTAGAAATGTCAGAAATATTGAAAATATAACAATGAAAGTAGATGTCAAGGAGGATGAGTTGCAGCAAGTATAGATTTGAAGTGATGTATAGTGGAGGATGTTGTTAAATTTATTAAGGAAGGTTTTCACTAGTGGTATTATTTACTAAAAATGCCTTACCTCACTAAGGGTAGAAGACAGTGACATTTCCAGTTTACCTGTTGGTTTTTGTGGGTTTTTTTTCTCCCTCAAAATTCCTTAGTTTTGGGTGTTTCATTTAAATGCAAGAATAAACTTGCTGGTGTTTTCAGTCAGGTTGCTTGTTAATACTATTGCTATTTTCCTTCTGATAATAACTGCAGTGTATGTATAAGCTGTTAGTCTTGTGTTTGATTTTTTTGAGGAAGGCTTGATTCAAGATTTTTAAATGGCTTTTAGGAATATAAAGAAGGGAAGGACTAGAAGACAAATCCTATTTGAAATCTTCATTTGTGTCTACTTTTTATACATTAATACATATTTTCATGTTTTACTTTGTCTAAAACGCACCTTTTCATTTATTCAGAGAAAACGAAGAAAAAGGTCAATTGTAGGCAATTAAAATATAGGAGGAACTTTTAAACAAATATGTTATGTAGATTATTGGTTACTGAATTGCATTTCACAGATTCTGATTTTTGTTAATTGAAGGTGACAAAAATTTTTGAGACAGTCAAAATGCATCCTAATTCTACAGTCCTTTAACAGTTGTTTGCTACTGGAACAACTTCATTTAGTGTAAAATGCTTGGTTATTGCTGAAAGCTTTAAAGATACAATGCAATGTAATAATATAGGTGATAGGATGGGGGGGTGGGGGGGCAAAGAACATTGACAAAATAAACCTTAGGGCTGAAGTTTGCTATTTACAAGTGATTTGGTTTATTACTTTGTAAGTCTCAATCCCCACCACTGAGGGGTTTGACCAAATTTAAGTTGTAGGCTTGTTGCTGTGTACTGTCCCTCAACTTAGAAGATTGATACCTCTTAATTTGTTTATGATATTTACTATGAAAGGTATGACAAAATTACATTTTGGTTGTAAGAGCATGTATCTGTAACTGGATCAAATAAGGAGACAAGAACAGTTGTGGTACCATGTCAACACATGTCAGTGATCTACTGGTCCTTGATTTTTGTTTTAGTCATGCAGATACAATTTTATAATGTATGCATCCTAAATCACAATTTCATCATCACTTTTTATCATTGTTTTTACAGTTCCAAACCCGTGTTGCATAAGTACTTTTGAAATTCAATGGCAGTCTAATATAATACTTTGATACCAAGGAGTAAAATTGCTCCTTAAATTTTGAGCCATGTATGTTTTGTTTTTTAAAATTTAAGAAAAAGTCTCTTTTCTCTCCCACAGTTAACCTCAATCCATACCTTTATTCAGTCTTGTCCATACCTTTATTCACAACGGGAAGAAATGATCTCTGCCTTTGCCCTGGCATCTTAATTTACAGACTTTTTTCTTTAGCTTAATTGGGTTTTATGACTTAAAATGTTTGGGGGTTTTGTGGGGCTTTTTGTAGCTCTCATTTTGCAGTACAGTGAAGCAATCTCATCTTCATTATAATCAACCATGCCCTTGTAAAACAGTGTTCTTACAATTGTATAGGTTTTTAAGCACTTAAATAATACAGAAAAAAAATTACTGTTGCACTGTAAAATATGAAACAGAAAAAAAAAGCCTCCATCTTCATCTTAAGATACAAAATAATATTATTTGTATAGACCTAAGTGTATATAAAAATTTGGTGAGTGTGGTGGCATACAAGTAACATCAGGTAGAGCAGAGTGCAGGTAGAGCAGAGTGACATGGAGTGAAAACAAATAGGCATGCTTTGAATTCTTTATTCATAATTTTTAAATAGGTAAGAAGAAAATTAAAATATTAGATACTTTCACTTTTGATGGCTTATTTTTAAACTTACAGTTCAACAGCAATCAGTAAGGAGATATTTTGGTATTCACGTACTTTCATAAAGTAGGCTTATTAAAGGAGTAATAGTTAATTTCTTAGCTTTATCAGTTCAGATTTTAATCCTGTATATTTTTATCTTCTTAGTGGCATATACCATAGAGACATCCCAATTAGCCAATTACATTCAAGGTCAGCTGGAACTAAGCAACTCTAACACCACTTCTTTTTATTAGATGAGGTGAATAATTTGGTCTGATTCCTCATTCTTTGAAGAGAAACTTTTATACAAATGCTGAACAGGTATCAATAACAGACATATTTTTAATTCCTGATACCAGCTGGTCTTAATCAACTAATGTATTTTTGTTTCCTGTTGATGTGCACAGTCTATATATTTACTTCCTGTTAGGTATGTTATAAATATAATTTGTAATAAAAATAATATATTTTTAAGGTTCTATTTATGAAACAAGTTCTATAAATTATTAATGTTAAATCATATAACTTGATACTGATATGCCTCAAGATAGACTTCAATACTTATTTTATTAGGAGGTACCCTAAATTTTGGGTTTGTTTAATCTACTGAGTTTAGTGAAACTGCCATGAATTTATGACAGAGTAAGTGAAGAAAAAAAAATCTCATCCAAATGCTTTGATAATACTCATAAAAAGATGTTTTCTGGTGGGAAGATTTGAGTGTTTATTTTCAATGCCTATGTCATTCAAATCATACATACATATTCTCTGTCCAGAATAGCCTTCACTAAATAGGCATATCTGAATTCATTAGATTCAGATGAAGATTGTGATTTCTCTGTTTGTCAGAAGTGGATTTTTTTCCCTCAGCAGGTTCTCAGTTCAGATTTCTGGAAAATACATAAGTAATGACCAGAATGGGAGGAAGAATAAAGTTAAAATTTGTGATTATGAACTCATTATTTGTTTGCATTAATATGAAGGTCAATGCAACAATGCAAAATACTGTAGTATAAGTCACATGACCATAATTTAACTGAAAGTTCTTATTTTGAAAGGATATCTTCATTACTGTTGTGTTTCTCTTTCATTTCTTTGCATTTCCTCTTTTGTCCAGTTTGATAAGTTGAATGCCAGTAATAGTTAATTTTTGAGCAATGTTAAGGTTTTACATTGAATTTGAACATGTATTTACACCAGCTGAACTTTTTTTTTTCCTAAATTATGCCCCTATGCAATATTTTATTGGTTGGCATTAGGAATATTATTCACGTGTATTATTTACAACCTTAATATAGCAAGAAAATGATAAAATTGTATCCAAATTACTGCCACTTTACATTGGAAGAAGAATGAAAGTAATTGCCAATTTATTACATTTACGTTCAATCTAATCAGATGTAAACATTACTTATCTAATAAATAAGAAAAAGCATCCCTAAGTAATAAAAATTCTTTTTTTTTTTTTAACTTGCTGAAAAGTTTAAGATAACTCTGAGGAAATGCTCTCACCGTTAAATCAAACTGTATGTGACTTAGACACTGAGATAGAACACTGGAATAAGTCATGATTATGTAACATGACTTTAGTTAATCTTTGAAAGCTAATTATGACCAGGAGTTACATTTCAGGTAAGAATAGGTTTACCCTTCTCCGGAAAATTACAGAGTAAGTTTGCTCATGTTAGTCTGATTCAGTAGTCTCATTTCAACAGTCACTTTTTAAGTCATGCACTTAAATGCCCTTCTGGTGGTTTGTGGAATACGGCAAGTAACCAAGACAGATAGATTGGTGCCTAGAAATAATGAAATTATTCCATAAAATGTAATAATGAAAACAAGAGTCCACAAATTTGGACTGCAAGTTACTTCTCAACAGATGGCTGAGACCTTGGTAATTTTGGTCCAACATACAACTGACTGGCACACAGTGAAATCCAGAGTGCTTTAGTGTTAATAGCGTAGTAACATTGCCTATTTCAGAGAATACTTTTGATCCTGAGTTTGCTTGCTGTACTAAAGTATTATAAAATAAAGATAAATCTGACATTCTGTCAAAGTTTAGATAAAGAGAAAAGATAACTTAAATAAAGTAATTTCATGAACCAGCACATTTCTAGTCTTTTAAAAGTAGCTTCCAGTATTTTCTGGGTATTCCATTTTTAGAAACTATTTACTTCCCCCTTAGGGAAGGGAGAGAGTAAAGGAACAATAGCAGGATCTAAAAGCTTAATGTTTTTATTTCTGCATTGTAATTATACTAATAAATACCTCTGTCCATGACCTTGGAATTTATAGTGCAGTGAGAAAGATTTATTGACAAGTAATTTGGAAGAAAAATGGGATTATTGTGTAATTACAACATGTGGTTATTAAGCATATGTACTTACATACCATTTATCCCTCTTATTTCAAGGCCTTCAACTATCTTTTAGTTTTCACTGAAAAATACTGAAAGGCTTCTTGGTAAATCCAGTGCCTGGGAGATCTTTGTTATATTATTGGACCAGCTACAAAGTAACTGTGTTACCTTGAAATGTACAGAGGGGATCAATAGATCTTTAAAACAGCATGTGATTTTTTTAAAGAAGGTGTTCTATAGCCTATTTTTCCTGGTAGTATAGATATCAATGTGTAGGACTTCCTACTATACACATTCTATATCTTGATATAGAAGTCCTTTATATGTAGATTTGCTTTTTGATGCTGTTTATCTAGGATATCTCCAGGGCCTCATCACTTTTCACCTTAGTCATGTTTTCCCATATTCTCCCTTTCTCTTTGTGTGCAACTAATTCTGCAAATATCTTTATATCTTCTTGTCAAACCATATGTAAAATCTTTCAAACAGCTATTGAAATATAATTAAACTGTTGGAATATAATTAAGTATGTATCTAACTGGCATAAGACTAAAACAAGAAATGCATTTCTTTGCACCTGTATTCCCTTGGCTGCATGCTATGACAGCAGCCAGGCCTATCCTTCATATAATTTGATCTTTTAATTTAATTTGACATTCCATTAGGTATTCAATGATTTTCAAGGGGAAGGTTTTCCAAAATTTATACCAATTTCAGCTTCCAAAATCTGTACCTATGCTCTCCTCTATTAGAACATGGAAGCTCTTCAAGATTATAGCAGGGCAACAAACTCAAAATAGAAATTATATTTTATGCTGCCTAATTTGTTGTGTTGTCTTTTACAATATGTATTTATGAAAAATCCAATGGGGTTCTTGTTGCTACATCTTTTTGCTTCCCAGTTAAAAAGACTTTAAAGTGTTTCCAATTCTTTCTAGTTAAAGTAAAACCACCTTAAATGTTGTTGTATTTTGGGGGTTTTGTTAGTATTTTGGGTTTTTTGTCTGTGGACTTTTCAATAAGAAATTGAGTGATTTTAAAATTACGACTTTAAGATTCTCAGTTCTAAGTAGCAGTCCCCATATTTCATTTATAAATACTACTTCGTTGTTATACATAAAAATTTCTCAGGTGTGAAAATGAAGAAATCAGTGTTGTTAGAAAAAGTTAATCATAATTCACTAAAATAATTGGTTGTGAGGTATCACCTAGTGATAGGCATATTTATTACTGTAATTTCCGTAGGTGAGTGAAGCAGGTAACTTTCCAAGTTCTGTACCATCATGGTGCCATTTTATCTTACAGTTAGAAAATGTACCAAAAGAGAAAAATATAAATAATAATTGAAGTTTTACAGTTGCAATGATTTATCACTGTCGCTGTTTAACTTCCCTGTTTCAGGATCTGTATTTGCCATGCTCAGAGAAACTTATTCCTTTTTTAAGCTTTGTGTTCTCTTTTGGGACTTGGTATGACTCAAAGCATATCCAGAAGGAAGTGAGACATATAATCAATATGTCTTTATATCACTTTGATCTCCTTAGTGAATATTGGGATGTAATATATCTTTGATGCTTTTTCAATAGAATGATTTAAAAGTTGCCTTTTATGTAAGTTAAATTTTGTTTTACTGCATCTGGTTTTTTTCTGTTAAGGTGACTGCTCTCCAGTTTTTAATGAATGGAAAGATAGGGGTGACCTGTATTGGAGAGCAGACCTTTTAATATAAAATTGCATATTTATCAATTCTTTCTTACTTTATTGAGGTTTAAAAAGTAAAAGGGATAATCAAGTATGCGTGTTTTCTCCCTGCAAGTATGTCATGCAGGATTTGGCTAGACTGATATAAATAAAATATTCATGCACTAAATAACATTTGGGACTCTGTGGAAACACTTATACCTTGCACATATGGCTTGGTCAGAACTCTTCTGAAGGAGAATGCAGTATTTGAATGTAAACTATACAAAGTGATAAATCTTGTGAAGCCCACATTAATGTTAGTGCCATGCTAAAAAAAGATATTTGTCTAATTAATTAATTAAAGAAAATCAAAAACTATTTCTGAAGCAAGATCAAACCTTTTTGTTGCACTAATTGACATTCTTGGCATTGTCCCTCACGCCTCAATGTGATGGCTCACATTAATGCATTTGTGTCTGGTGGAATTGTGCAACAGCCTCTTCCAAGAAAGGTCTGCAGAATAAGCTGCAGCAGTAAAACTCTTAGCTGGGGCCACCAGTTTATTGAGGTTATGGACAGTATATTTTTGTACTCAGAACTGAACTTTAAGTTCTATTTAGAAGTTTGCTTGAAACTGTTCTGAAGACTCCTAGTATTCCCATTTTTTGAACCAGTGTCTGAAGAGAAGGCAGAGACAGGGTACCATAATATTTGTTTCTCAAATTTAGTTCTGAAGCAGAACGCTGTGTCATTTAACCTAACTCAGATGACTTTTTGTCTGTGTCAAGATGCCCCCTAAGTTCAGATTGTATTCCTTTTTAAATAACAATGGAAATTAAATTGTGTTTATTTACTTTGTAAATAAATTGTTGCCACTGTTAACAGTTATTGCTGTTATTTAATCTTCTTCTTGAATTGTTTTAACTGATTCTTATCATACAGAAATATTCTAAGCAAATTTCCGATACAAATCTAACGGAAAAGTATTTCTTGAGAGCTTAAAATAGTTTCTTCCGGGGCTTAGAAATGTCACTGGTAATGCAAGATCATTGAGACCAGTAGCACATGATCAAAGACAGATGGTTTGAGGCTGTGACAGATGAGAGAGGCTACAATGAAATGCAAGAAATTGTTGCAATATGTTGTGTCCTCATAGATACACAGCTAAATATTTGTATGTATGTACATGTGATAAATTTTCACTTTTAAAGTGAAGATGAAGTCTAAGTACTGGTTGTTTTTTCTTGCATAGTGTGTGCTAATGTGCACAAGTAGATAATGTGTACCAAACGGTATTGCAGAGAGCAGTGCTACAGACCAGCATCAGAGTTTGCTTGTAGTATTTGTGCCTCATTTACAGGTACATGGCAGTTATGAAAAGTCATCTTTTGCAATGTAATCCAGGTGTCAACCATCTTTTTCAAACCTTGGAATTCTACCAGCTGTAAGGCTTAGAGTCTACCAGGGTAGAAAGTGTAACAGTGGAAAACCCCATTTTTGGTGGGACTTAAGTATCTGATGTAAAGGCATGACACTGCCAAAGCACAGAAAATCTACTATGTATGAAGGGCTGGGTCTTTTCTAGTCAGTGACTGCAAAGGGCTGAATGCTGTGGTGGGAGAGAAATATACATTTCTAAGGAGAAAAAAGAAACATCACTTCTGAGGTAGTATGTCAGAAATCGAAAAAGGAGTGAATGATCATGTACTCATGCCACCATGCATGTGATTCCAAAAATTTAGTCTCACTTAACTTCAAGGATTACTCTTAAAACTCATAGTGATAAAGCCTGAGATTTTATAAAATTGTATTTGTTCTATTAAGTGGTATAATCCATCTCTGCAGCTTTCCAGTAATACTAACATAATTCACTTAGCTTAGAAGATGATTAAAATTTCTAAATTATAATGTGCATAAATTTTATCATGTAATTTATCATTTTCCAAAACACAGTTTAAAAGTAGGTCTCAATTATTCTCTGTTTGGATTAGTGTATGTCTGAAAGGCCCAGTGCATCTTCTTAATCAAAAGGGTTTCCTTCAACCGTCCATGAGGATCTAGGCTGTGTGTGGGCAGTTTATATTTTGTAATTACTTCACTTTAAAAGTTTTGTTTAGTTTTACTTTGAAGCTGAATTAGCATATGATGTGTCCTCTGGAAGAGATTTTATTGTGTGAAATTATTAAGAAAAAGCTACTGTGTTTAAATTACTAAACTCTTTTAATTCACAATAACTTTAAATTTTAATTCACAATAAACTTTAAAACTTTAAGAGTTTAACTTTAAACTCTTTTAGTTCACAAAGCATTTTCAATCATACTTTGCTAAACATTTTGAGCTAATGCAGTTGAAAAATAGATTCCTTTCTTGTTGATCCGAATAGATTTTCTGTTGTGAAATGTTTGCACTATAGCAAGAAGATAGTAAATGTAGCTGTAAGTCTTTGAGGCATTGTAATCCAGCCTGAATCACTGAAGCTGAGATGTTTGAGGTACCTAAACTTGCTTGGATGTCCAAGGGCTATGTTTCTGTCAATAAATGAACTGTTGTCTACACGTCCGTAGGTAATGAATGTCATTTGCTTTCATGACATGAGTGCCTCAAATTTCAAGTAACTTTTGTAAGAAAAATCTCTTGCAAAATGTCAATGTGTGCATTTTCCCTACCTCATCTATTGAATGACTCAAATAAAATTTCATTTAAATATTTCTTAATACTTGGGCTCTAGATCTTGTACAATAGCCATATATCACAACTGTTTTTAGAGCTACATGTACTGACATTTAACTCATAATTGTCTTTTGATGTTTGCTTGACATTTTTGGTACTGATTTGGATAAACCATAGTTTGTACTCCAATAATATGAGGGTTTTCCATATAAAACAATCACAAGCAATTGTATCTGACATTGTGCTAGAAATGTGAAAATATGCCTGCAAGTATCTCGTTATTTACCAGTATTTTGTTAGTTATTTATTCAAATGATTGTTCTGTTTGGTATTTGTTTTACTTAGTAGACCCACACATGCTCTGTGGTTTCATTACACAAGGGTCTAACAAAGACATGAAGTGCATTTTGCACCTTGTTAGATATATTGAGATCTGTAAACTATTTTGAACTGCTTCCATGCTATATCATATACTTCAGAGATGAGTCATAAGGTATGTTCTTTCTCTCAATGCCAGCATATGAAAAAATTGTTGTCAGGATGAAGGTCCAGTAGCAAAGAGGTTGAAAAAAAACATTGTTTTTTTCTGCAATGCAGATACAGCTCATTCAAGTGTCCTTTTGAGCACTCACTTTTTTTTTTCCTAGCAAAATTTAAAGGGCATTGGAAAGCATTTGTTTTTGAAGGGATGTCATGGGTGGTCAGCCTCAGTTCTGCTTTACAAGAGCAGATCAGCCACATGGAGTTCATTTAAAACTGTTTTAAGACACTACTGCAGACACTGTGAAACACACAGTGAATCCAGATACAGTATCTTGATAGTTTCTATATGAGAAGTGTAAATCCATCTTATTTCTTGACATAGGTCTCAATGTACTTCTTAGATGTGTTTAATGTTTTTTAAGTATTGATGGGAAGTCTCAGTTATGAAGTTTTTATTTTTGTCACAGAACTTTTTTCCCTAAGATTTTTAACCCATTATTTTGATAGAAGAAGCACAATTTTTATTTCTTCTTGATAAAATAAAGATTCTTTTCAAAAAACATCCTGTGGAATTTCAGCTGTATAGTTTGAGCTGATGTATTTGGTTTGCATTGCAGTGGTGCACACTAAAAATATGGTAAACATTAAATATTAATGTAGCTTGTTGTACCTGTTGGATTTGAACCATTTGAAACTGCAGACTTCTCTAGGTTACTTGTAGAATTCTGAGGGGCACTCAGAGATCATTGTTTGCTGGCAAGGATAATGGAAAATGTGTTTAAGCTTATGAAGAAATGGATGCTGGCTAAACTTTCTATACTTCTTTATATTGTGAAGTTTTATTAGTTGTGAGTGTAGGACAGCTTTTAGAATGTATTTTTTAAAAGTAGTATTTTCCATCTAAATAGAGAGTATACATATGAAACTTCATCTGAAAGAGAAAATCTTCAATTTCACAAATTAATTCACTGTGTAGTGCAGTGTATTTGCATATTTTGTACTGCTGTGTTGTGTCTGTGTAATTTAAATCTAATTTACTAAGCAGTTTGATCTAGCTTTAGTTGATCTTGGAAAATACCGTCTCAGTATAAATGTGTCACACATGCTTTGCATGAATTTAAACTGTATGACTGTCATTGTTCATCTAAAGTGATTGTCCATCTGTTATCTTTTGAATAGAGTCCTTTTTATGTGTAAAGAATGACAATATTAAACTTTGATTTCTTTTTATAATGGGTTTTAATAAAAAGATTCCTCACTGCAAAACCTAAATTTGTTAAATGAAGCTTGTGGAAGGACCAAAACAACAGACAGCCAATGACATTTTTCTTCAGTGCTATCAGTTGCTTGCTGTTCTCTCCAACAAATTTTTCATGCTTAATTTGTGAGGGGAAAAAAGGTCTAAATCTAAATGTCTCTAAAGGAAACTCCTTCTAAAGATTCTGATGAAAACTCAACTGATCTATGAAATTTTGGCACACTGGAGAGGAAGGAGTGCAGTGATGTCTGAATTAGCACCTGAATGCCTAAAAACCTGAGAAAGACAGGTAACTGGCATTGTACAGAATGTTAATAAATTAGAGTTTAGCGTCTAAGTTGGTTCAGAATCACTTTTACTTGAAAGTGAAAGCTCAGCATCTTCACAGAACTATGTGCAAACATACTAGGTTTTTAAAACCTTCATTCTTCTTATCATAGTTAGCCTCAACTTTCTAACAGTTGTAATTGTCCACAGAAAACATTTCAAGATAAATGCATTATCAGGTTTTGAAATTTTCTTATTTTTGTAAATACTAGGACCTGGGGGGCAAAATAAGGGCTATATTGTGGATTAAGTGAAATATCTCAAGGCTGTGCTTTTCTGATAACTGAACCTGAAGTGACCTTTCTCAGACACAATTACAGAGCTGTATGTTTTTCCTTTAATTTCATCAGGGGTTTAATTAGTATACAAATAAAACTTCCCTTATCTTCCTTTCTACCTAATTGGCTTGTCTTTGCTTATATATGAGGAATGTGAAAATGGGCTGTAATTAGGGTGACCGTGTTAACCTTTTTTTCTCAAATGTGCTGTTGCCTAAAGGCCTCAAAGCCTAAAGCCAGTGCTTTGGATTATTGCTTTGCAATCACTATGGCTCTCCCATAGGTTTTCTCATGAGCAGAAGGGCTTTGGGTGCTGCAGGTTCCCACTGCTTAACGGGATCTTCATTCTTCTCCCCACTAAATGTTTATTGATTATCTCACTGCTCCACACTCAGCCTCCAACAACTTAATATCAGGTGACAGTCAGGAGAGTTCTCCAAGTAATTAGAGTGGAGCATTGAGGGAACAATTAGGAGCAGAGTTATTAAACTTGATTTATCCTATTCTCTCCTGAACACTTTCTTGGATATCAGAACATCACACTTTCACAATCTACCCTAGCTGAGAAATTAGTGGCTAACCTGCTGCTTATCATTGTTGCCTTGCTGCCTTGAGGCACACCCTCTTGGTTTCAGTCACTCAGCTAGAAATATTAGAGTCCATAAAGTTTATCAAGGGTTTTAATTAGATCAATCTGAAGAAGCAAAAAAAGAGGCTTACCAGCCATTATTTTATAATACACCACACTGTATTTGAACATTTCCAAGACTTGACTTTAACCCACAGTATCAAGAAGCTTCAAGTAATTGCTGAAACTGCTTTTGGAGTGCTAAAATTAGTTTCTATTTTGCTTAGATATTACAATATTACTAGTAGATAAAATCTGAATCCTTTAGAGATTTCTGTAAATAATGGGGCTCCTTTTGAATACAATAGAGCAGCTTTGCAGTGAGATACTTGATTTAACCATTTCTATATTGCTTCATCACCAGCTAGTGTGGATTGCTGACCATGCCCCTTTAAAAAGTTGGGCCCTGCTATTGCCTCATTAATAGTCATGTGCTTGCAATGAGTAACCTAAATTAGCAGCTCATAAAAGATTTTAACTAGTGGATCTTTTCACTGTTTGTGATCAGCAATTACAGATTTATGTGGGAGCCAACAAGTCTTCAACTCCTGCAGATGAATAGCTATAATAAAAATGAAATAAATATGCATAATGTTCCTATTATCCTGTCTTTCTCTGCTCTTTTAGACTGCTAGGATCTCGGGGCCAAAATCTATTCAACAGCATCTACATCAGAAATTTCTTGCATCAAAATACTAGCAGAAACTACTTAAAACCACTTTTTTCAATCAGGTGGGAAACTGAGTTGGACCAAGTAGTGGTAACAGACACCTTGTTCTGTGTTCAAATAGAGTCTGTTTGTCAAAGCTGGGAATATGGGCAGGGGATTACTTGACTTGGTTTTCAGGACTCTTTCTTCAATGTTGAAAGCAAACAGTAAATACAATAATTGTAAGAAGATTATGCTCTTTTTTTTTTTTTAATTAGAGATGGATCCTCTTATCCATCCTAATTCACATTTGGATTCTTGGAAATAAAATTTCTGAAAATCTGATAATTCACAAAGTCACCTGTTTAGACAGGGCTTTGATAGCTGCCAGTGGCTTTAGGGTAGCATTTTTGAAAGCAAGACTTCTGGTTTTGAATATCCTTGTGCAGTGGATGAATGCTATCTGTGTGTTTATCTTTTCTTAGGGGGAAATATATAAATTGTTTATTAAAAATAAAAACATACAAGTAAAAATAGTATTATCAACCTGGAGTAACTTGAACAAGAATAATACTAACATTTCTGGGTTTAGAGTTTCTTAAATAAACCTTTTTTTTTCTTTTTTTGATTTTTTTCTTTCTTTTTTATGATTATTTTCAGCCTAGATTTTGTAAATTCCTGAACAAGAGTTCAAGTAATGGTGCTGTTCCTTCAAAATACACCGCCATTGAAGTAACTGGTTGCCTTTTCTCTTTGGGAATGTTAGAAGATTTATGCCAGTCCACAGATAACAGTTTATTTTGTAGGACCATGCAATCCTATGCTGTAGATTGCTATTTTATAGACATTTTCTCTATCATAATGTTTTTTGAAGTGCCTCTGACCCTTAAAGTGGTCTGAAACTTCTTTAGATTAGTTAAGCTTTCAGCGCCCTCCAAATTTTTATCAGCATTTTGTATATCCTGTTCTTCATACTCATCCACAGCATAGTACATCTCCAAGTTCCACAGTCCAGGACAAGTACTGAGTACAGATTATGCAGAACATTCTTAGAATTTAAGCAGAAAATATACCTATAAATTTTGAAAAAAAGGTGTGCAAGAGCTCAGTCTTGCTATGCAGCGTTCTCTTCTATATTTTAGAATCTATCAGGAAATGTGCAGTGTGTAAAAGAATGTTTATAACCACCTATTATAATTTCTTTCTAAAAAGGTAATTAAAAGCTGTAAGTAAAATGTAACATGTAACAAATTATGAAATCAAATTATTAATACTCCAGTCTGTAAATGTATTGATTTATCCCAGCAGAAAGGAGTAGCAACCAGCCAGGTTCTATATTAATTAGTCCTGTGTGCCATTTTTCATCTATTGGATTAAACTGAATTGATTAAATGTTGTGTTAATTCTAAAACAGAGAGAAAAGTTTAAAAAACACACATACTATTTTGCATATTGGGAAACTAATGTTAAAATAGTGAAAGCCCCATTAAATAGATTTTATTTGATACACTAATAGAGAATATGAGATTATTTATTCTACTGAAATTTCTGAAAAGTGCAGATATTTGAATAAATGCTTCTGTGTTTATCCCCTTTCTTTGTGAATTCCTTTCTTTAATGTTTATTTTAAGTTTTGAGAATATTCTGTGTTCTTTAAAGCTGTACTCTTGATTATTTCCTTCATGTTTAGATCTGCTATTTGTAAATATAGTACTTGTAACATACTGTATCTCCCTGCTTGATCAAAAAACCTTTTTATTTTATGACAATATTCGTACACAGTCAATATACTAAAAACTGGGGGGTTCTGAGTCAGTAACGTTTTTGCTAGAGAATTCATAAAACCTTAGTATGCAATGGTCCAAACCCACTACACAGTCAGTCTGTTTTCCACTTTGTTTAATAGCCTATGGCATAAACTGAAGTTAATTATTTGGGCTGACAAGTAACTCTGTTTTCTGTCTGCTTGCAGAGTCTCTCCGAGGCAACGGTGGAGCTGAGAAGAAGAGATCGATTTCTGCGTCAGCAAAATAGACTTCTTACCCAGCTGGAGCAGGACAAGCGTCGACTGAGCGAGAGCATCCGTGATGCAGAGAGTGCCCTCTGCATGGCAGCCAAGTGAGCACTGAGACCTTGGGGAGATCACTTAAAACGGACAAAAGATCAATTCTTACTTTCATGCACAGGGTTTTAGCCTTGACTAATGTAATGCTAGAAAACAAAAGTACATCTGCCTCTCTTTGAAATTCAGTGATAGTCTTCGAAAAAGAAAACTGTTAGTTCAAGATACTACATGTTATGTTTTCTGTAGTTATCCCATAATAGTGCTACAAATTCTTGGTCCAAAATGAATAAGCATTTTGTCTGCTAATTACCGTACTGATTTGACAACATCTCTTTGGTTGATCCTTCACATTCTGTTTGTTTAGGAAATGATTGTTCTAAAGGGGCTGAAACCCATTTTGGACCTAGGCTTATCTGTGGAATGGTATAGATATTTCTGCTGATTTCAGAGTGTTTTGGATTTAGATGTAAGCCCCATGCCTTTTTATACTATAACTTGAAGAGTGGAAGGAAATGTTCAGGGAAAATTTTTAAAAGTATTGGTAGTCAAAAGCTGTTCCATTGACTTGAATGAGATTATTACTAACCTCTTAGAGTTATATAGTCAGATAAAATTATAAATCCTTTCAGACTTTGTTATCTATTACTGTTACAGTAGTATGTACTTTGAATATTATTGGTCCAAGGCCAAGATTTAAAAAAGATTCAATTTAAAATTAAAATTTATCATTATACCTGGGGTAGATTTGACCTCTGAAGAACAATAGCTTAGAAGCTATAAGGGGCTTATGCACCAGCAAAATAATGTAATTAATATAGCTGTCAGTGATATGTTTAACAAGCTAATTAAAATGACAAGTATTATTTGGTATAAGTGTATCAAAGCAGATTATGACCCGAAGAAGGATCATAAAGTTCTCAAAAGCCTTCTTCTTTTCACCCTGCCTCAACCTATTTTATGCACTCCAGTAAGGATCATTCCCTATGGCCATTCTTGTATTCAGAAAAGGTTTTTTTAATGTGAAAACTCCCAAACCAGTCATTGTTCTACCAGCTCTTCATAACAAGTGCAACTGTCATTTTCTTTCTTCGGAATATGTGAGCAAAGTAGGTAAATAGACTTTGGTCTTATCTGGAAAATCTTATTTTAATATCTATTCCATGACCTAAGTGACTGTAGGCAATGCATGGGTGTCTTTCAATTTCTTTCCTATATTTTTGTAGAGCTGTAAAAGCAAGATGTCTAGCTTGTTCTGAGAATGGCTGTCTTGATTTTCTTTTAGTGGTGGCTAGCAGTTGTTTCCACTTTCCTCCTGAGTAAGAAGCAATATTAATAAAAGTGTCTGAAACAGTGAACCTGACAAAAATACAGTCTTTTGGTAATTTCTCTGTATTGTGGTTTAACCCCAGTCAGCAACCAAGTACCCTGTCAATCTAGTCAAAAGAAAGGTGGGATCCTGAAAAAAGAAAAATCTATGTGGTTTTATTAGGAATGTAAAAGCCTGTTCTAGTCTTCTGACCACCCTCCTGTATTTTCTGTTACGATAGTATAAATCAAGTAATGAGAAAGCAGCCATTATTCCATGGGGGGAAATGCCATAATTTTGACTGGAGAAAAAGAGGCTGAGGGAAGACCTTATTGCTCTCTATAGCTACCTGAAAGAGGATTGTAGTGAAGTTGGGCTTGGTCTGTTCTCCAAGTAACAAGTTATAGGACAAGAGAAAATGGCCTCAGGTTGTGCCAGGAGAGGTTTATATTGCATATTAGAAAAAGATTCTCTCCTGAAAGGGTTGTCAAGCATTGGAATAGGCTTCCCAGGGAAACTGTAGTCTGGAGGTGTTTAAAAAATGTGTACAAGTGGCCCCTGGTGACATGGTTTAGTGGTGTGCAGGGCAGTGCTGAGATAATTGTTGGACTCAATGATCTTAAGGATCTTTTCTAACCTAAATCATGCTGATTCTATGGATTCCGGTTTAGGTGTTGTGGAAGCTCAAACAAAATATACATATAGCTGGCAAAATAAAAGACAGTCCTGGAATATTGAGATGAATTAGCTTTTCCAGTTTTCTGGCATGGATTCCATTTGACTTCCTATAGTGTTTTGTTGGTCATGCTGTCCTTTCTCCTTAGTCGTATGGTGTTATGCAACTTCAATTCTACTTCTGTCAATCATGAGTTGAGGCCAAGATTTTTCATGACAGTATAGCTGATGAGAGCTGTCTTTCTTACTGAATCCCTAATCTACAAAACAGCTTTAGAGAATTGTTTCATTCTTCAAACTTCCCTATTGTAAGGATAGGATACTTGGCTGGACTTCTTTTGGAAATTTATGAGAATATATTCTCTTCCTGCTAGAAGACTCCATTCAGTGTGCCTTTTACATGTAAAACTCTCCAAAAACACAATAGTTGTTCATTAATATGCCTGTAATTACAGCTGGTTTAATTGACAGTCCACAACTGAAGCAAATTTCATATGGAAATATGCCAGATAGTGGTACATGTACTGTTTTTTAAGATTTGCATTGGGGATATAAAAAGGAGAGACAAAAAAATAATACTTTGAGTTACTAACAGTTATTTGAAAAGAAATGATAATGAAAAAGTAGCAGAAAACAAATTTCTAAATCAGTTAAGTTTCAGTTCTATGATCTATCTCTTTTTTTTCTCTTGAAACAGAGACAGAGAATTGATCATTAGTCATATGAAAGCTGTAGAAGATGCTCTTCATAAGGTAAGAATTTAAATTGATTCCTCTGATTACTATTTCTAAACATATCAAAGTATTACCACTGCTTTTGCTCAGGGAAGGAGAGGAGTAGAAATTGTAAGGTGGATTCATTTTCTTAGAGTTTATTTCCACCTTCAACTTCTTTATCCTAAAAAGCTGTTCATTTTTAGTGAAATGAGATACAATTTTGTAGTACACAAACTTCTCATTTCTTACTAAAAAAATAACTACAAAATCCACTTTCCTTCCCTTATTCACTGAGAGCACTGTTTCTGGTTACCAAGTGAAGACTACTGAACATCCAAACAGCTGACAATTTCTGTGGAGTTAAGTCTGTGCCATGTAAGTCAGAGATCATTTGGTGGTCACAAGAATGGTGGCCATAAAACACACAACTTTGTGCATACTGCTTTAGCCTCTGATACACGATAAAGCATAAGGAAAAGACAGTAAGTTGTAACCTGTAGTCAGAAACTTTGATGATATTTTTAGAACATTTTTTAAATTGAGTAATAATCTTAATTAGTCTCTTTGACTTGCACAATTTTGCCCTGGTATAGCATTATTTGAAAGTCCAGCAAAGCCTGTATATTAATTATTTAGGAAAAAAAGGAGTGTTTTTAACTGTAGCTCTAGTTGTTGATTGTTTTATAACTGTTTTTAGTCTAGAGCAACACAGAGCAAAATAAGTGTTTTTATTACCTTGGAGTGTTAATTTCCCTTATCACATCTTGAATTCACAGCAACATGGGAATCTGTTCTTCATTTCAGTTTCTGTTTGCACCAAAACTAATTTAATTTTAAGATACTTTTTTCAAGTCTTTCTTTCCTATAATGTTCAAGAAAGTGACAGAACATAAAGCTATGTGTTTTAGCTACAGCAAACTGTGCTGGTAGAGACTGTCTTGCTTTTTGCCCCCACCTTTTTCATACTGGTTTCTTTTAAGCTTAAAAATTTATGTCATGCAGAAAGTGGTGTGTTTTTGCAGTAAGAGATACATGCAATGCCCTTGGCATTCAGAATTTATTGTTCTGGATTACAAGGTTACATTTTGGTTTTGAAAGCAATGCAATTATATGCACAAGGATTGAAGTGTTCAGGGAAAGGCTATAGAGAAGGTCACATGCTTAGTACTCATTAACCTGATGCAGTGAATGAATGAGAAACAGCCATCTTATTTTTGAAAATTTTAGTTACCATATTGCTTCTTAATTCTTGATGTACATAGTTGCTGGGCCCACATACCACATTAGTGATTAGCAAAATAATTTATCCATTCTGATTTGTCAACCTAAAGAATGAGGAAAACATAAGAATTAGAAATGTCAGGATGCTCCTTTCAGCAGGAACTAAAAAAAATTGATTGTAAGTCATTCAAAATTTGACATGCTATTTCTCCTAGAAGAACAAAGGCAAATTATTGATTTTGTTTGGGAAGTATCTGATATGTAAACCCTACATCATAATGGTAACTAATTACCTAGCATTAGTGGACATGGCTTATGTGTAAACTATAAAGTTTACATTGTTGTTCTTAAAGGGTTTCTCACACAGTAAAAAATCAGAACATGAAGAAATGGATTACATACTAGTCAAGGAACCATAAGCCTTTCTTTCTCCACTAGAAATTCTGGGAATTACTTTTGTTTTAAGAAAAGAAATCAAAAGAAAACGGGTAAAGTTCAGAATTGATTGAAGTTAAAGTACTGCTTTTAGCTCCAGCTTTACTTATGGGAGTGTGAAATTGAATGTTTTGATATTTCTGTGTTGATGTATTCATGAGCAAATATCCACAAAATTCCACTGCATCACTTCAGGATCTGTATTATTAATACAT
The DNA here is from genome assembly GCA_024734555.1 of Trochalopteron elliotii. Taxonomy (NCBI): domain Eukaryota; kingdom Metazoa; phylum Chordata; class Aves; order Passeriformes; family Leiothrichidae; genus Trochalopteron; species Trochalopteron elliotii. The sequence continues at coordinate 274,973 of JANPWX010019201.1, forward strand.
AATGCTTAATTTTTACCTATAGATCTCAGAGGGATTTTACAGACATCCTTAGTAATCTTAGTTAGACTCGGGAATAAGACAGTGTGTACTCTAATCCATTAAAGCGGCCTCATTCCTCTCCATATTCTATCCCTACAAGAATTCCAGAAGTCAGCAATGTAGGTACTAGATCATCTGCCTTTGGGTATACTGAGGTGTAACATTCAGCAAACGAAAGTAAGAGAAATCAGAGCCAAGGGAAACGATCTCTGTGCCTGCTTCTAATATATACCTCTAGACCAGGGATCATTTACACCACTTTCTGCCCCACATTGTTACTGGATGGAACATCTATTATCATACATATGACTTTGCCAGAAAGTGCCTGGACATTCTTGTGCCCAGAATGATTCTTTCAAGACCATTGTGGAGCTGCCTTTTTAATCTTAATGAATATTAATGAAGCATAACTGTTCAAGAACCTGAGCACTGGATATGCTAAGAGACAAAATATTTTTAGCAACTAGTTTTGTGTCCTTCATAAATTACAAGATGTTCTTTAGAAGGTTATTTTTTGTCTTACCCTGGGTCATGTCATATTAGCTATCTTTATCCTACCCCTGGAACTGAATTATTTCCACACAAATTCATGATAAAATAACAGATCTTTCTTCATCTTATACCATCTAAATATTATGGACAAAAACTAAATGCAAAGTGGATGTAAATACTAAATGCAAAGTGGATGTTTTAACAAATTAAAAAATCAAAACAGAATATCACCAAGGACAAACAGAGACCTCAAGAGGATTATGGTTTGGTTCAGTTTTATTCTCAAAATAGTGAAGATGACCTAAAGGTAATAGCAAAATGATAACAGAAATAAATAAAATTTTACTGAGTGATGAAAAGAAATTCCATCTACTTGAAGTTCAAACACAAATAATTTCTTAAAAAGTCTTGTAATAAAATGAAAAATCATTTAAGAAATCATGTCTAATTTTAAAAGCCATGGACAGTCCTTTTTTTATGTACGAAAAATAAGTTATTTCTTGAAACACTTTCCCCTCAAAAAGTTGAGGTTATTTTTGTTATAAATAAACCCTTGTTATGCTTGCTGATAAAGTGTATTCTGTTACTAATTTCTTCTTTATTTCTAAATATTCTGGTTGTGTAAACAGTGTAAGAGAGATTAGATCTATTAATTTTCTATAACTGGATTCTTTAATATGTGTTGTTAATCATCTGTTAGTTACAGTAATAATGCCGAAGTTGTGGGTTCAGTCCCTGTATGGGCCAGTCATTTAAGAGTGGACTTCATGATCTTCGTGAGTGCCTTCCAGCTCAGAATATTCTGTGATTCTGTGATCTGTAATCCCATCAGAGGACGAAATAATTTTATACTATCTCTGCTAAAATCTTTGGCCTTCCCTTTGTATTGCTCCTCAGTTTGAGTGCTTTTTTTAGGTTAGCCTTGGCCAGCAGCCAGACGCCCCCCCAGGTGCTGTCTCAGTCGTTCTCAAGAGAACAGACTGACAAAACAGAATGAGAAAGCTCATGTGTTGACATCTAGATAGAGACATTGCATAATAGTTATCATCACAGGTAAAACAGCTGACTTGGGGAAATTATTTTAATTTCTTTCTTGAAGTAGATTTGGAGAGTTAGAAACAATTTAAAAATTAGCGTTACCCTGCCTTTTAATCTCAGCTTCACTTGTGACTGCTCTGCTCATGCCATAAGACACAGGGGTTTGCCGTCAGTCCACAGCAACTCCTCTCTGCTGCTCCTACCTCCTCATGCTGTTTCCCTGCATCACTGTGGGCTCTCCTTGTGGGCTGCCATTTTCAAAAATATCTGCTTCAGCGTGGACTCTCCATAGACTTCAATTCCTTCGAGAGCTATCCTGAAGGATTTCCTGGACCTGCTCTGACATGGGATCTTTCATGGAATATGGTGTGCATGTATGCTGCAGCACAGTCCTGTCTCTGTGCTATAGGGAAATACTTAGTCCAATGCCTTTAAGTGTTTCTGCCCCATTTCTTCTCTTTGATGTTCAGTGGTTTTCTTCCCTCCTTTTCTCCCTGCAATGGTGGGTTTTTCTCATTCTTAAACTAATTTTCACAGAGGGGCTGCCTGCAGGGCTGTGGGGCTTAGCCGTGACCTGTGATGGGTCTGGAACCAGAGGAGTCTGAAACCAACTTTGTCCTGCACTCACCTGTCTGCACAGAGGCTGCACCTGGTACACTGCTAGAGCCACCTCCTTTTCAGACTGCCTCAATTCTTGTTCTCTACATTTAGCCTGCTACACACCACCATGGGAAGTCATTCTAGCGAGCCAGGCTTCACAGTGACAGAAAATTGTTTGTTTCTCCTTGTACTCATAACTATCAAAATCTTGACAAGCTTAGTCCATCATAGTTTTCAGCCTGTCCTGGCTGCTTAGGATTTGGCTGTTTAAGCAGGTTAATAAAATACAGCATACTCAGTGTTTTTCCCAATACCAGTTAGCAACCTACTCATTCTGACACTTTGGGACATGCCAGGGATCGAAGCATCTATCCAGTGTGCTCCGTTCCTTCTGTCACTTGGTCAGAAAAACTAGTCTTCGACCACTTCTGTAGTGCACTTCATTTCTGCTGATTGAAAGGTTCATATGCTAGCTAGCAGAACAACTTCCATGCAGACCTGTCAGCAGTCATGCCTTGAATTCCTTCCACTGCTGTGTTCCATTGCCTTGCTGCTACCCCTGTTGTCTCCTCTGAAATGCCCCTAAACTGTCTGTTTATGAGATCTGGGTCCCATGAGTCTATCAGTTGAAAAAAATATGAACACTGTATCATCCATCCCATTATATATTTGTAAAAAATACAAAGACAGGACTATCTTTGTTTATCTAATTTAATCATTAGGGTTTTTATAATACAGCACATATAATACAATTTTATAGTACAGTTGAAGATGGGGTAGGGCCATTGAATACTTGAGGATTAGTAAGGTTGTAGCAGTAGATTGTTATTTCTGCTGTGGTCCATAGCAATCAAATGCATTTCCTTATGATGACAATTTTACGGCCTGCAAGGAATTAATTTACAATAGATTTAAGTCCATATACAAGTGACTACATTGGTAAAAACACTCAGTGTAAGTGGCAGTAATTGTCAGTTGCAGCATGGAGACCACAAATTGATCAGGTCCTGGAAGAGGAGAACAGTTATGACACTTAAGTTGGCTGTCTCAGTCAGACTCCAGTAGATATGACCTGACACATTCAGGTATACTGATCAGCCACATTTCTCTCAGTTAACTGGGATCTATAGTCCATCATATTATTTAGTTATCTCAATAATGATTTAAAAACCCTTGTTTTAGAGATCTCAATATTTTTTTTTGCCTAACCTAATTAAACTCTCAGTGGTTTTTCACATTAATATTAAGAGTGAAGCCTGCTTGTGTGTGTGCTCAAAGTCTGTCCATCACTGTGGTCCTGGGTCATTCTCAACTGACCCTATCACAAGCCTGTTGAAACAGTGACTATGTGTACATGCAAAAAAATCACAAAGAAAACCCAATTAGATTGTTAAAATTCTAAATAACTCCTGTAAGAAGTTTACAATAGAAAACCAGCTATTATTTCTCTGGTAAGAAAAAATGAAGTAAAAATATTACTTTTTCTCCTCTTCCATCTCAAATGAGTGCTTCTTAATTTCCCTGTTTGATGAATGACTTTTGTTTCCCCTCCTAGCAATCTGACTTTCTTGATCCATGTTCCTAAAGATCAGTTGTGCAGGACATACAGGTGTTAGCACAGCTGGTTTGCTGATGACAACTCTGTCCATATAGCTGTCTAGTGTGTCATCACTCATATTGTTCAGTGTCATTCTGACCTAGCCAAGCTAAAAATGGTACTCCAGCTCAAGAGGGATTTAAAAACCTTCACAATGTAAAGATAAGACATTGCTGAATGTCATATCCATGTGCTTAACTGTTTTCAGTTTGGACATATCTAAATAACTCATTTCAGGATTCATTTGTCTTTATCTTTTGGTTTTCTATTGTTGGTTTTAGGGTGGTTTTTTGTTTTAATTTGGGGGGTTGTTTGTTTTGGTTGTTTGAGGTGGGGTTTCTGTTTATCTGCTTTTTGGATTTTGGGGGTTTTTTTAAAGGCTGAATACTTGTGTATAGCTTGCCTTCAGTAAGGAGAAACCCTTTTTTTGAGAATTGTCGAATTATTGAATACATTAACTGTTATTTTCTCCAGACATAGGTTCATTTTCAGCCTAAGGTCACTGAATTCTTTTCATAGGGGATGTATTATAGTGCACATCTTGCAGCTACAGAGAAGCTTAGGTGCTGTGGTCAACATTTGCAAAAAACCAGCTCTGGATCAAACTAATATCTTATTCAACAGACCATGTAGTGTGTGTATGTAGTAATATAAGAAAGCTTGAATTAATTGTATAAGTAAGTCTGGGATGGTATTCTGCTCTTAAAATTAATTTCCATAATCTTGACTAGCCTTGAGGGGGATTAAAAAAAAAAAAAAAAAAAAAAAAAAAAAAGCACACCCCAAACATCAGTTTTATGAGATTTCTCTCCTTACACAAACACTGTTATGTAGTAATTAATGCTCTCTTAGAAACCACCTGTGAAATGGCTTGTTTTGTAATTAAATACAGATTTGTATGGCAGTAATCATAAAGGACAGTCAATCAGTATGCTAACACAGAATTTTTCAGTAGTTATTCTATTGAGGTAAATATTCAGTATAACTAATTGCAATAATGTATGGCCACCTACACTAAGATATGTCAAAATGCTATTTAAACCTCCACTATCTACAGAAGTCAGACCCTTAGATTTGAGGATGTATTTCTTCTTTTGATGAATGAATGTGCGAGGATCTGATGGCTTTTAATGACTATTCAGACCTAACTGTGGTGGCCATGTAACAAGTATCCATTCAACTGTTTCCTTTTCCCTTCTATAAGACACTCTTGTCTAAGGAAAATATGTAATATGTTGTGATTTGGTGTAGTTTGGTTTTTATCCCTCTTGCGGGGGGTGGGGGGTGGGGAGGGGAAGGAGGGAGAGAGAAAGGTTTGATGTGGTGGTTTTGTACTTCAATTGACTAATTTGGTTCCAAATACCATTTCTCACCTCATTTTCTCTCTAATTGTATCTATAATTTTCCAGGTTTTAGGTGCTTGATTTAAAGTGCCTTCAGTTTAAGATATAGTCTTGTCACAGGCAGTATCTTTACTTCTGGAGTGCTGAAATCCTTGATTGCTGAAACATTCTGATGGAAAATATTGTATCTGACATTATATAGGCCCTCATTCAATAGGATGAATATACACTTTTTGTAGTAATTTCCTCACTTTCAGAGCAGACTCGTGTTGGTGTTAAGCGCAACCAATATTAACAGATTGACTGTATGATCTGACAGGGTGCTGTTGGGTGTACTTCTTTGGATATTACTTGTGCCAAATCCTGCAGCAAATAATTTGGAGTCTGTATTCCCATAAACGGATAACACTTAGGTGATCAACCTGTTTTCTAGAGAGCCCAAAGTAGATGAATGTATAATGAGGAAAATAACCTGTATCAGCAACTTACTTGAAGAACTACTGTTACAAAGACTATTCAGTATTATTGTTGGTGCAACTTCCTTCCTGTATATTCAGTTGTGTAAGAAAACTTAAAGAATTCATACTAAACATGAAAAATATAGGAAGTGTTAATGAAGGTTTAATTCTATCCAACAATATATATAATTTTTTTATTATTCTTCTTAGTTCTATGATCATTTGTATAACACTATAACAAAGACTTGCCCATTCAAAGCAGTTACTATGTAACTTATTTCTGTTAAAATGCTTCCTATGGCAAAGGACTGGGTCTGGTAGACCTGCATGTTCGTAACCTGCGTACTATGGTCTCCACTCTTAATACAGTCCTGGAGGTACAGACACTATGCAGCTAAATAAGCTACATACTTGCAAGACTGTGGTTAAGACTTTAGTTTGATTTGCATTCAAACTGCTTTCTTCTACTTTAAAAAGTTCTAAACTCATTTTTATCCGCTGTATGTCGCATGCAGAACATAGCAGTGTGGTAGAAACCATTTTGCTTGTACTCTTCTAGAATGATTTCTGCATTTGCAGGTTCTCTTATATCAACAATATGGTCATCTCAAAGACAAACACATTATATCACTGTTTTCCATTAGCTTATCGCCAAATTACTGTAGATCTTTAGGTCTGTAGTTCTGCTCTTTAAATTGCAGATGATATGCTATTTAAAAAGTAGTAGGAAATTAAAGAAAAAAACACCCAACACAAGGGAGGTTTTTTAATGTTGAATTTGTTAACTTTGACCTTTTAAGATATTCTCCTATATAGCTTATATTGTGAAGTTTATATATATAAATAATTTTATTTTCTTTTTACCATAAGAAAGCATTGAATTAAGAACAAAATAAAACCTAAATTCTCATGTTTGTTGTACCAGCCAGACAACAGCTGGGAAAAGACATTAGGTAGCGCTGAGCACATTCTAATACCATTTACGATTTGCTACCATTAGTACCATGTCTCTGTTGGCATAACTGGATATACCACATCAAACTGTGCATAGAAAAACCAAAGGGAGCACTGGAGTGGACTGTAGACAAAACTATTATTATGCTGAGTTGCAGAAAATTCTAGAGTTCATTTTTGGACATGTAGAATTAGTCCATCAAATTCTGCATTTGGTTCGGTCAATAAGGTAACTTCAGTTTATTATTCAGTTTCAGCTTTGATCTGAATTAATGAGTACTTTATTGATTTTAAATTGAGCGGCTATAGTGTTGTCTTCTTTGTTGCTCTCCTAATTAATTAAAAAGTTAAACACTGTCATAAGTCACTCTTCTTTATTTTAAAATGCTATGAGTATTGTAGTAGAGTGTGGATTCATTCGTGATTTGCCTGTTTTCAGATAGTATTTATATATGTCTAAACTGAAAAATGTAATGATCACATTTAGAAGCATGCTCTCACAATACTTAACTGTACACTGTATAAAATCACTCTTGCACCTTTCCACAGTCTCAGCTAAAGTTATGTTTACCAAAATCAGAAATGGCCAAAACCTTCACTAACACAGGATAAATATAAATTTATGTAATTTTTCTCTATATTAATTTTAGAGTATAGGGATATGAAACTGGTTTCATTAAACATTTTTAATCATTGCAATAAGCCTGATTAGCTGATTAGGTGTTTTAGATTTTAACATAAAACTCTCTAGTTTGGGAAACCTTTCAGACAAAATGATCTTGCTTTAGATTTCATATGGAGGAAAAAAAAGTCATTATATACAAAAAAACTCTGAAAATTGCATTTTAAAGCTTAACTGCATAGGATGGATTCTTCTGCCTGTTGAGCTTCCAAAAAAACCCTCTTTTAAAAAAGAAATGAAATTACCCATTTTATCTTTACCTCTTGGTTCTGTAATGTAAGGTTTTATGTGCGTACTGTTTTTACTGAATTAGAGAATGAGGAAATAAATACAGTTTCCCAAGTCCTATTGTTTTGTTTCTGGATATCAAAAAGCAATAGACAGAAGTTATTAAATTATTAATAGTTCTTTACTAAGATTTCATACAGATCTGGCCTCTTCAATATGATTCCATGCAGGCATGGCCATTGTAGCTTTCCAGTTCTTGAATAGGTAGGCAACTTAGAATGTTTTCACTTCTAGTGAAACAATATAATGATATTTTTACAGCATACACCCAGTCTTTTGTTCTTACAATTTTTCCTGAACCCTCATGAGTATTTTTCAAAGGAAAAGTCTGTCTTAATATCAGTTTCTCAGTATGCATACTGATAATGAGATGTACTCTTTACAGTCTTAAGTATTTACAAACACAAGAAAATGTTTGGTTTTTTTAAAATTGTGAATCCTCATATCAAAAATCATACTCTGATACATGCTTTTCTGATGCAATGATATTATTGGCATTAGTTTACCACAATGCAGCCATTTAAAAAATGGGGTTTATATTTTATTGTTCAGTGAGTGTCAGACCCCAATACTGAAATAGAGAGTTTGAAACTAATAGGGTTAAAAGGACTTCTACTGTCTGCATTGTGTATATATTATACCTACATTGCTTATACATTGTTGTTTTCCCCCTAGTATTAGCAATCTGCTTTTGTACTTTGACATAGGGATTTCCCTTGTGAATTTTGTCACAGAAAAAAGAGAATCATCAATATCGCAGTTAAACTTGACTTTCAAAGCTAATAGTATCTCATTTGGGGGCTGAAATTTAATAAATTTTCTTTGATTCTGTTTGAGTTTTTAAACATCAAACAATGAATTGGCCAGGGTGCAGTAAAATATTTAGATCTATTGACTATGGTTCAGAAGGGTAGAAGGCAAAACACTGGTGGTTTGATGTTGATAAATTCTTAGTACCTTAATCCACATTAATGTTTTCTTTTATCTGTGTGCATATGGGCAGCAAAGACGCTGAAAAGTTGGTGTATATATAAGCTATAAAAATGTAAATCAAGTGTGTGTGCGCGCACGCGCGCGTGTGTGTGTGTGTATTTAAAGCAGTGTATTTTGTTGTATTCAGCAAGGTTAACATCTGACCAGAATTACACATGCTGACAGAACACTCTAGAGAGTATGTTTGTTCCATAGGACTGTATATCCTGAACCTAGTGCACTATGTGTGCAAAAAATGTGTAGAGGACCTTTCCTGTTATAAAAATTGCATCATAGTGCATATGTTTGGCAGCCACAGGTATTGACAGGAATTCTTTAGGTCAGCTTGGGAAATGTAGGGCTCCCTATTCCCACAGAACAGAGGAACGAATAAAATCAAATCTCTTTTTCTTTGTATCAGTAGATTTGTACATGCTTCTTTCAATCAGAGCAGATTTCAAAGGCTCTGCTATTATTTGAAATCTGTTCACTCATAATCAACATTTTACAAGAATCTAATTTTGTAAGTGGTTACAGAAAAGTAATCTGCGATTTAAAGTGAATAGATTTATGTTTTAATTCATGTTCAGTGCATTCTTGTGGGCAAGGCAGCCTGTAACAAAACCTGAAAATTATTAAAATAGTACTTAGTCAATGGTATATCTATTGATCTACATGTGTTTAGAATATATCCGGTATATGTTTTAGTATATATTCAGTAAATGTTTTAGTATTAGACCGTGTATTAGGTCATTAAAACGGTAAATTATTTTTAGCAGTACTCACTATTGCTACCCAATAGATGCAATGTATGCCAAATGAATGTATTTAATTTATTCGTTTGTACTAACACATATTTATATGTGTGTCTATCCATCTGTATTAGAATATAATCCGACTAACTGGGATCTCCTGGAGGCAGACATTGTAAATTTTGTATTAAATAGAATGAAAAATGGGTGGTGGCGTCCTATGGTGTGTGAACCTAAGTGGTGTGGCCGTGGAAGGTGCGGGTTAAATACAAGTACAATGGCCCGTCCGTGCTGGTAGATAGACGCACGACATGTTGCGATATGCAGGGAGCGCCGCGCTTCCAGGAGCGGTCCGGCCTCCCCGCTGTGCCGCGCCGTGCCCGAGGACAAAAGCGCGGGCGGCGCTGCGG
>JANPWX010019201.1:284994-308777 GCA_024734555.1 Trochalopteron elliotii
AAGCTACAGGTCAGTCCATTTTGCTTTATTTGTGGATTATTCATTTTATTCTGACTTTTGACTGAGTTGTTTCTAAATGAACCTTATTCTGGAGGACTGATACCAGAGTAGGGCAAACTCACATGCCAGCTTCTCATTGATGTGATGACATCAACTTTTTAATTTCACAGCTCTTGTTTGTTTCAGTTAGAAGTACAATCACTGTTTCTTTTCTTATGAGGTTTTTACAGGTGACAGATCTGTGAAATGTATATGCTAGCTGGGCTACAGAGCCCTTAGTGTCTTTTCTTCTCATTTCAGGCCAGGGGAAGATGCTTTTTCTTCTTAACATTCTCTCCCAGCACTCTGAATTAGAGATTTATTTGCAACGAAAAATCAATTAGTCCTAAATTTATTCATGGATTTCAGGTCCAGCGATCAATGCAAGTCCACTCAGTGGGCTCAAGGGGACCCAGTTCATCCCAGTTAATGTGTCTGAAGGGGAATTACCATTGATGCTGTTTTCTTCCCTTTAGGTCAGAGATCAGGCCTTGCTGCCGTGTTCTGCAGCAGCCACGAATGACTTCACCCTGGAGCTACCCAAACTGCACCTGGAGACCTTTTCAGAGGAAGGGCTGAAGGGCAGGCCAGAGGCTGCAGCATTTCAGGTTAGAGTCTAAAATAATCCTGTTTCTTGTTTTCATTTTTTGCAACTGAGAACAAGAAGCTAGACTGCTCTGAATGTGTGGAGAAAAAAAAGCTTCAAAACTATTGTAGTCAACAGTTGAAAGAGAAATAGTTTTCATATATATACTGTGGATGTGGTGTTTCAGAGATGATGTGAACTTTTAATTTTGCAGGTATAATGTTAAATAACTGACAGGAATGTGACCATGGAAAACCACAAATTCTATATTTAAAAATGAATATCACTTTATCCCACTGCCCTTCTGCTTAATTTAAGTAAGACAAATAGAAATTAAAAAGAAGGAGGGAAAGACAATATATTTATGCTGCTACTTGGTCAGTATCGGATTTTTTCATATTTCAGTTTTAGAATTAACAATGATCTTTAGCACTCACAATTTAAAATAATCTACTATTTGGAATACTTTAGTATAGGAACTATTTTGTTCATGTACCTTTAAATACTTATATTTCAAAATACTAATTTTATTAGGAGGAAACTGGGGAAGAGAAATTAACTGAAAATGTACATGTCTTCAACACTGAAAATGGATTTTGTGCAATGCCTCCTTATTGTTTCTAAATTTGTTATGTCTTCTTCTATACAAACTATGCCTTAGTCTTTATAGCTGCGCAGAATACATTTTTGTGAAAAGCAGAATATTTTATTTTCCCAATGAGAGAACAAAAGGCAGAATGAGTACATACTTCTTTTATGGTGCTCTTCTATCTGAATCAGAGAGAGTAAAGGTAGTCAAGTAAAGTGCAAGGATGTTAGGAAATGCAAATATTGCACAATATGTATACTTTTCTGTAGTAACCTTTTTCCATTTATTGTAGATTTTCAGTTCTAGACACAGTATATAACTGCAGGAACAGCGTCATGAACATTCAAGAAAGGCAGATTCTAAACTGGAAATTTCTCACTGTTGCCCTTTTGCATGCATGTCTTTCAATATGAAAAATATTAAAATTTTATGTGTATTATCATATTTCCATAGTAAAGTAGTAATATGTAACACCGTGAGATTCCCATGCACCATAGTAAGAACAGCTGTATGTCTCTGGCAGAGGTTAGGTTGCAAATGCTTCCCCATGCGGTGATGATCACTTTTAAAGCTGCACAAAAAGCTCCACAGGTGCATATTTTTCTAAGAAGCTGTCATGGAAATCACCAGCTTTTAAATACTGCTCTTCTAATTGGGGAGCCTGTTTGGTGATACCTGCTTCTGGTTTTTTGTCTCATTCCAACTTCCATTTTTTTTTGACCTTCCAGTGATTGCAGAAGCATTTCCAAGACAGCCTATTCCCTCATTATTTCTAAGAACAGAAACAGTAGTATAAAAAGTTGCATTTCAAATTTCCACAGACTACTTACTTGTGCTATAGCTAACCCATAGTAACCCATAATATGTGCTGCACTGGTAGTGCAGTGATGTAAACCTACTTTTTGTTTAGCTACTTTTGTTTAGCTTCAGTTACACTTGGTTACTGTGTGCGTACACAAACAGCTCCAATGGTTCAGTTTGTATCTCTGTGAAGGTCCTTTCCTCCTTCCCTTTCTCCTTTCCTCTTTTGCTTCTCTTCCTTCCCCTTCTTTCCCTCTTCCTCTCCCTATCTCTAGTTACCATAGTGGTTTTTTGATAAGCTTCTAAGCACATTGTAGAGATTTTCTTATAAAATTTTCATTTTATAGCTGGGAGTCAACTAATTGATCTTAATTTCATGCGTAACTACATTAAGAGCAATCCTGTAATCTTGAATGAGATAAACTGTGAGTAATCACTTTATGGACGCTTCTCTTTAAAACCAGTGGAATTGTTGGCCTGCATGTTCTCTAGAACTGCTATAGTTAGTCTGTGATAAGTACGACTCAGTTAAAGGCCTTATTATCTGCAGGTGTTAGACATCAGGAGTTTTTTTCCCAAGTCTAAATTTATTGGTATTTGATTGTGTATTGTTAAAAATTGTGTGAAAAATTAAGATCTCAATTTAGACAGTGTGATAGAGATGAAGCACTGGTTATCAGAACTGTTGTTCTGAGTACTGATAGAAGATGACATTGTTCTATTTTTATTATTCATGCATCCAGTTTGTAGTAGGTGGCTGAGATCAGTAATTAATTTTATATCCACTGGTCTGAGTGTGTCATTTCTTCATCATATGGAAGTGGTATGCATGTTTTAAAGAATTGTACCCTCTAGTTTTGACCTTTAGGTAATGAAATGAAATATTTAGACACACCATTCTGTGTGTCTCCTCCAAAGCCTGCACTTTATGAAATAGCTCCTAGATTGCAAAGTTATGTAGTAGGTTGAAATGTTATTCAACAAGGATATCCTTGCACTAAGCATCTTCTAAAGCCCCGTGCAGTAGTGAAAATGTGACTTAATTTGTAGGCATTTGTTAAAGTCTTGAGGACTGTAGTGGAATTACTATAGTAGTTTGAAAATGTTACTTCGGTTGGATAAATAATGAAAAAGGTGTAATATCTCTAAGATTAAAATATGATTGCTATAGCTTTGAAAAAGTCCCACCTTGTATTTAATTGCTGTAAAGAATGTTATGTAATAAAATTGTGTTGTTCGTAAATTAAGTTTGAACGTGGAAAATTATAGTATTGTTTTTAAGCACCTGGAATGCAATGAACACAGCATTTAAGGTGTGCTGTTCTGGCCATGCCCTAATGTTCCTACTGGAGACAAAAGGTGGAACCATATGTGATGCCTCCTATGAACACAGGATATAGGGGTCAAAAGGCAACTAAAATGACATGGTATTGCCAATTCTAATTGTCTTGCTTGGCAGATGACTATTTAAATTAGCCAGTAAAGGTTATCAGCTCTTTATAAAATACAAAGTTCAATTGTGTTACATCTTTAGAATGAGGATAAGGTTACTTAATAATCTTAACACTCTCTTCTGAAATAGTTTTTTGGCTGACAGAAAGTGGGCATTCAAAAAACTAATTCTGAATTGTCTTGAGTACTTTTATATCAAATATGTAATTGATACTAATGCCAAGCATTTTTGCCTAAAGAGAATTCATTAAGCCCCCAAATAAATCTGATGAGATTTAAATGTTTATGTAGAAATAATTAAGCATTGGTATAGTATCAGTTTAGGTGTGTTCTGTTTGGAGAGGTAGACACAGAAGGGTAGAAACTGGTAGGAAAGAAACTTCTTGAAGCACATTTAGGTAACTCAGACATATATGTTACTGTTACACTTTAAAGGAATTATAGTTGATTTATGCTAAAATGGCTTCTAAATATTTATCAGCATGATCCAACCTATCTGAAGACATGACTCCAGATACTAGTTGAACACAGAAAAGGAGCCAGAAAAGTATCTGGGAGTGCTGGTTGACAGCGGCTTCACATGAGCCAGCTTTCCCCAGCCGGCCAAGAAGGCCACTGGCATCCTGGCCTGGATCAGCAATATTGTGGCCAGCAGGACCAGGGCAGTGATTTTCCCCCTCTATTCAGCACTGGTGGAGGCCACACCTCAAGTGCTATGTCCAGTTCTAGGCCCCTCCCTCACCAACTATAGGATAGGCATTGAGGGGCTGGATTATATCCAGAGAAGGGCAACAGAGCTGGGGAAGGGTCTGGAGCATAAGTCCTGTGAGGAGTGGCTGAAGGAGCTGGTGTTGTTTAGCTTGAGTAAAAGAAGGCTCAGGGGACACCTGTCCTGGTTTAAAGGACAGCTGATAGCCAAGGAAGGTGGGAACCTCCCTTGGAGTGGAAAGTATAACCCGTTTCCCTCCAAATTATTACAACTTTGAAATTACAGGGCTTTCAGGCAAAGATATGGGAAAAGGAATAACAGTTCTTTATTACTATAAATGTATATGTATAACAAGACATACAAGCTGCCCAGCTCCGGCATTAACAGCAAACAGAACCACAAACCCAGTGACCCTTCTCAGCCGCAGGCACTGCCGCGTCGGTGCAGTTCCAGTCACAGCCAGCAGGGGCGCTGGTGGCCCCTGCGGGCAGGGCAGGTGCGATGATTCCCCCACGGCTGCAGGGGGCGCTGTGGCGCGAGTCCGCCCACCTCCCTCCCTTCCGTGGCTAATGGCGGGCGGGCTGGCGGACGGGATGGGACAGGGGCTTCCTTTACAAACCCCCAGTGGCAGCCAAGCACAGTGTGCCTCTGTATAGGAGAATGGACTGCAGTTGGAACCTTGGAGCATCTGGCCAACAAAGGGTAGCAAAGACTCCAGAGGCCTGCCAGAAGCCACAGGAGTCCAGGCGGGCACAGGGTGTCAGGTTAAAGTGCAGCAAAACCCCCCAGGCAGTACAGGAAACAGCGGGGCTGGGCAGCTGCAGGCAGGTTGCTATAGGCAGCTGCCACAAGCAGCCAGGAGAGTCTCCCTCCAGGAAAGGATCGGGGGTCAGAGTCCCTTTCCCAGTGAGGCTGAGTGTTGGAAAGGCCCAGTTCAACGCTGCTGTTGTGAGCAGCTGCTCACCCATCATAAGGAGAAGGACAAAAGCTCTTCAGTGGGAGTGAATCCCCTGGCCTCAACAGTCTAGCACCAAAATGACACCTGTCCACTCAAATCCCGGGGAGAGAGAGTGAGAGCGAGGCATTGGCCCAGCCCCTCACCCCCAGCCAAGATCTTGTGGTATCTCTGCACTTCCCAAGAGAAAGCCCCTCACTCAAGAGAGAACAGCAAACTGCACCCTTCCTCCTTCTCCTCCCAGCCACATCCTTGATTTCTTAACTGTTGTCATTGCCATCCCTTAGACAACAAATGGGAGAAAATTTCCTGAGAGAAAGAAAAAAATGGAAAATCCTAACCTCCAACAACGCCTTATTGTTCTTTACCAGCTACCTGAAAGGTGATTGTAGTCAGGTTGTAGTCAGTCTCTTCTCCCAAGCAATTAGCAACAGGACAAGAGGACATAGGCTCAAACTGTGCCTGGGAGGGTTTCATGTGGGATATCAAAAGGGTGGTAAGGCGTTGGAATGGACTTACCAGGAATATGGTGAAGTCACCATCCTTGAAAGTGTTCAAGGAACAACTGGATGTGGCACTTAGCGCTATGGTTTGTTGGTGTGGTGGTGTTTGGTCAAGGGTTGATGATCTTGGATGTCTTTTCCAACAATAATGATTCTGTGATTCCTCCAGGTGGATTTGAGATAGTTAAGTTTTCACTTTGTCTTGCCCAGGTCTGCCTCCTTCTGTTTTTGTCTCTCTCTGCCACATGCTCTCATGCTCTGCTGCCTGTCTGTGTGTCTTCTCTGCACACCCCACTGCACACGTGCCCTCGTGGCTGTGCCCTTGCTGCCATGTGCACGCTGACCACATGCACCCCGCTCCCTGGTTCTCTTGCTTTCCCTCTCCCTGCATGCCTGCTCTCTCTGCCCTACATACTCTTGAGCTTTCCTTCAGTCAGTCTCTGCCTGCTACTCTGCCTGGGTCTTGCTCTCTCTTTTGCTTCCTGTGTCTCTATCCCACTATATCTTGCTTGCTCTGATTCGGTCTTTCTCTCCCTCTTCCTCTCCCTTCCACCTGCGCCATCTTGCTCCCTCTATCTTCAGCATGTATCCATCTGTTCATGCAGGTTTAGGAGGTCCACACAGGACTTGTGTGGACTACATGTTTATATGTTCTTTTCTGTTCTTAGGTGTTTTGAGGTAATTTAAAATGAAAAGTGCAGTAATAAAATGAAGACCTATGGTTTTAGTATAGTTATATAGTGACGTACTGACATATCTTCAGTGTTAGCATATCACCAGTATAAATTTACGACAAAGTAGGTTCTTACCATTTATGCATTCATGCATGATTTAGTCATGCATTATCTAATTGTGCTGTAGGTTCTCTTTTTCTAATTAATTGGACAAACATAAATGTAGTTTTAGGAGCTTCCTAATTTGTATTTATTTTCACTTGTTTATTAATTTTAGATTTATGCTTGATAGATTAGATGGTGAAAGATATGCATAATTCTGCTGATAATTTTCCTCAAAATAATAAACACTTTCTCATTTCTGTGTTCACTTGTCAATAAAAAAGTTCTTACTAAATTGAGGAAGCAAGTGATTTCAAAGGTAACATTATAATTCTGTCATCAGATCTTATCTTCTGCGGGGGCTTGTCTTTCAAACATAAATCAGGTCTGGTAAGAGGACTTAATGACAAGAATTAATCATGGAGCAGCTGCTTAAAAACTGTATTAGTAGAATTTTAAATCTTGCACTTCTGTTTTAAAGCTTTTTTCTTTTATCAACATGGCTATTAAAAGAAAAAAAGTATTTTTTTTCTCTTAATACTTCAGAAGAAAGAAATGTTTTTTAGAGAGTCTTAAAGATGCAACATGCACATTCTTGTAGTGTTTTATTTTTACGTACACTGTTTCAGAGAAGAAACTATCAGTTGTATTGTAGAGGCCAGAATGCTGCCTCCTCTGGAATCAGATTGCTGTTTCTTGTCAGGTAAAACTAGGTCTTCATTGTCTGAGAGTTCAGCAGCTGCTATCAGCAGTGGCTGGGCTGCCCTCCCACCTCCAAAAAAGATTAATTTCTTCTTCTGCTCTCCAAAAGGACTAATTTCTTACCTAATGTCAAAATGTGGTACTTCTGGACTGACCACAAGCCTGTCTAAAATATACTGTTTAAAGAGAAAAGTGATGCTTTATTACTCTGCCGTTACTTTACACTTGCATTTTGAGTTGAAATACTCATAAATTGTAAGGAAATGTTTCAAAAGCAGTAGAGTGGGGAAACACCTCTTGCAAACCTGACCTTTTGCACACTTTAGTATCTCAAATATAAATTTGGTGTAGGACTTTAGCAATGACTGACAACTAAGTAAAATCTGAGTAACCAGACTGAAGAGATGTAAAGTGGAGAACTCTAATTTAATCTTCTTGAAAGTGTTCAGCTGGTATCTGGAGTCATGTCTGCAGATATGTTGTATCATGGTGCTAAATATTTAGAAGCTATTTTAGCTTAATTCAATATAATTACTATAAAACATAAGATCAGTGTATATTAGAAAAATATTGTTTAAAACTTTAAAAAATGAGACATCTTCTAAATGCCAGTGATGTTGGAAATTTGCCTTCTATAATTTGAATTTCACACTGCTTCTCCTTTTTGCCACTTAATTGCTCAGCCTCGTTTCCTCTTCACAGCATTTCTGTTAGCCATCTTTTCCTCCCTCTCTCCTACAGGCCCTCTCTCCTTTCCTCATTTCTCTACTCCTTGTCGTTACCCTCTTTCCCTCATTTATTCGGCCACCCTCACACTTCTTTATTTCTTCACTCACCTTTCTTCATCCTACTAAATTAGGACAGATTACATGAAGAACCTTCTCAGAGGATGTTGTAGTTAACTGGGACACTCTTGCACTTCAGCCATTCTACATCTTGGCCTTATGGACCATAAATATCAAAATCAGTGTCTGTAATCACGAATTAATCAATTACTGAAAGCTCTCTTTGTGCCTGTGACACTACTAACACTTGTCCAGCTCCTTTCGTAAGCACTATCAGTTTTGTAAAAACTTTTCAGCTAAGATGATTATTATCTTGATTATCTTGAATGCCAAAGTTAGTATATAATCATTTAACCTTTCAGTAACGTTTTTCAATGGAAAGTTTTCCTTTTTGGCCCTATCAAGCAATCATGTAAGTATATGTCCACTTAGACTTTTTTCATATATTTGTATCTGTTGCATGTGGGTGATGTCATAGGAATTATCTGTGCTAATATGCAAGAAATTCACTAAGTTTATTTATTTAGTTTTGCTTCTGCTTGTAACCCTGGGATTTTTTTTCACCTGGTTACTAGATGCATCTTATAGCAGGAAACATCTTTCCTGTTTGCTACTCACTATCCTTTCACGAGAAAAATTACTCTAGAGTCATGGTGATCTCAATATGTGTCCAAAGCTCCCTCAGTCAATACGAACAGACTCCTAATACCTGTATTTGAAAAATAAAGTATTATGTAATCACAGAAGATATCAAATATAGTTCTCACAACACCTTTTTAGGCAGATATTTTTACTTCAGAAATCCTGTCTTTCTGAACTGCTCGGGTTTGTCTTTGCACAGCATCTTCAGAAAAGGAGTAGTTTTCACAGATAGCAACTGTGTAAATTTGTGACTATTTTTTAGAGCAGTGTGTACCATTGTAACGCAGACAAGTCCAATAAGAAGCATATGTGTTTAGTTGTTGATAATCATGTGGGCTACAATTTAAATTCATGAAGTGAAAACCGTGAAAGATTGGAATTGTCTGGAGTCTTACATTTTTTGTACTGGTTCTTTTAATTTCAAAAACTAAAAAAATGCTGAGCAAGTGAGCCTAAGCAATAGAAGTTAATAAGGCAGTAGATTTTATTAGAGAATTGCTTAAGTAGCAGAAACAGAATCAGACTATTTTCTATTCTTATATTAAAAAAGAAAAACACAACCCTTCTTCTAATCCTGAAACTTTTGTTTAGTCTTTTTTTTGCTTAACGGCTTAATAGTCCATTATTATAAAACATGCCTGCTTGTTATTCTTATCAATTGCTTACAGAGTAAGAAGAAATTGCTAAATATTACACTATATTAGTACAAGAATTTTGTAATGGAATTATGGGAGACATTTCTGCCCAGATGCTGCATTTTGGTGGGCCTTGTAGTTAAAGACCTGGAAAAGGAAGGGTTATCTACAACTTGAGCGAGTTTATTATGGCTTAGTGATTTGCTGATTGATTTCATTTGCTGTCAGTTAAGGCGTCTTAATGTCAAGCTTTCTTTGCATAATGCCTTGAAATAAAGACTGATGAAGATTTTTCAGATTGATGCTGCTTATATAAACTGACCGTGATTTGCCCTTCTGCTTGACAATGTAAGTGACAGCAGTTAGACAAAAATATAGCAATGAATATGCAACTTATGGATTAAGTAAAATACAGTAAACCTTTCAGAATATAAAACTAGGCATAAAAAACAGGCTGTTCTCTTATTTCCACACTTACCATGTATTGAAGAAGTAGACTGGGATGGCATCCCAAATGCTATACTACTGAGGTGAAATTCGAAGAGGATAAGTTTTGAGAGTATTAAAAGTTAAACTGTTTTAGTTTACCAGATTCTTAACAATTGGGGGTTTTTTGGTGGTGTTTTGTTGTTAGTGGGTTGTTTTTTTTTGGTTTTTTTTGGTGGAAAGGGTTGTATAAATTGGCTTATAAATCCACATATGTTATTAACTGCAAATTTTATTTTTTACATTGTTATTTTGCAGGAATCGTAACTGTTGAAGCTGGTGTCTTGATTTTTCATTTACTGAATTGATTGCTTGTCTAGTGACATGTGTTGCTAGTATCCTAGGATCAAAAATTCCAACATTATTTTAGACTGTGAAAAGCACAAATTCTTGGAATTCATAAAATCTTTGCTCTAGGTGTCCCAGGACTAATATGCTTTAAGTAGAGCACTAAATACTTGTCCATTGCAGTGCCCAATTTCATTATACTATATTAGAACTCTCCATTAATTATGGTCTCCTCTCATTTTTGATCTCTCCCTGTTAAATGCAAAAAGATGGTAAGAAATTAGGGGGTAAGGAGAGAATGGAGACAGCTGGAGGGTGGTCAAATTAATGGAAATAGGATGAATGTGGAACTGTTGTGTAAACCTGGTTAATGATAGACAGCCTGCATGGTGGCAAGTTTGCATGCAAAGGATTGGATCTTCTATGGCTTTCAAGAAGATAATATCCATGGAATGACAAAAATTTGTTTATCCTTGTGGAACTTTGATAGCACTTGGGATTCCTCTGGATTGCTTTGACATCAGGATCTTTTTTTGATAAAAGAGCAGTTCTGAACTAAAGATCAGGAGGGGACAGTAATCCCTTCCATCTGTGTGGGCAAAATTATGATGTGCATTTAATACCTGAAGTCTATATTTTAATTCTCATTTCTTTCTGTTAAGAGACAGATTGTTTGTTCTTTTCCAGTACCAGCACCCGTTGGTGGATTCCCCCTTTTCTGCTTTATCTTAATAGACAAATACTAAAGGGAGAGATCAGAGAGCAAAGCCTCCTGCCATTGCCACAGTGTATAATACCAGACTTACCCTTCATCCAGTTTTCCAATCTCAGGTATTTTTGGTTTTTGGTTAATATCGTGCAAGCAAAAAATTGTAAGTTGAAGTTTAAATTCTCAAATTTTACACATGCTTGCAAGGACCACAGGGCTGGGTTTTGAGCAGATTCCTCTGCACATCAAAATGTTGATGTTTGCCTGTAACTTGGCAAAGGTCACTGTCCTAGATGCTTGATTTTTTCTGCCTTATTCCACATGAGACTTGCCTCAAATTTTACTCCTTTGGGAAATAGACTGTGTGTGACTGAATAAACATTTAATGCCTAGAGGGCATGTAGAATAGCAGTAAACTGGTTGTCCCTCCTTAGAAACAGATTGGGCAGGGAAAAGGACAAAAAAAAAAAAAAAGTATAAGAAAAGGACAAAAAAACCCCCAAAAGTATAAGAAGCAGTGCTAAAATGTCTCCAGATTTTTTCCCAGCCTTCACCATTTTAATTTACAGGTCTTTTGAAAAAAAAAATTTTTTTGAGTTCAGCATCCATTTATTGTCCTATTCCTCTCTGAACCCATGTAAAGGTAACATTTTCACATGACTTGTGGAAAGGACTTCTGCAGCTTAACTACACACTTCTGAAAAACTGGTTTTTAGGTTTGTTTTGAAAATGGCTTCTACTATTTCACTTAATATGTTAATATTAATAAATATTCCCAGTTTACCTTCTTTGTACTAGTCATGTTTTGGCATTGACTGTCATAATCACCTTTCATTCTTGGACACGCAGTCAGAAGTTTCTTTTCAGGTTGTTTTCCTCCTTTCTGAACTACAAGAAGGAGAAAACAGTAGAAATCATCTGTAGTTTCTAGAGTTTATAAGCTATGGAAGTAATTTCTGTGTTATCAACATTCAGAGGCACAATTAGTCATAAATTACCTAACTGCAAGTAGTTATCCAACTCTGAAAACTGGGTAAAGAAAATAGTAATGAATTTACATCAGAGGTAGATTGAAGAATGCTACTCTCTTGGGTCTTTTTAAGTGAGGATGGCCTAAGATAATTTTGACCTTTCTGTTGGGATTCAAAAGGTAGGCAGTTCCCAACTCCTGATGTGTCTGTCAGTGTCCATTCACCTGGCTGCTGTCAACCATATTCATGCCCCTTGTTATCCTAAAGTTTGACAGTTCACAGCCTCTTGTCTCAGGCTCCCACCCAAAGCTCAGATTACATCTCAGTCTTTAGCTCGCCTGTCCAGCTACCTGGACCAGATGTGTTACACAACTCTTTCAACCTGTTGTTTCAAGTGAACAGCATTCTTGCTTAGCTTCTTGACCTCTTGCACAGAAGAGGCCGTACTTCAGTATAGTGGAGTCTCACTCATCCACCAATTTTTAACTTGTGTTGGTTGGGATTTATACCTTTCTGATCTGAGCTCATCTCTTATATGACAAATGCCAAAAAGACAGACAAACACAATCACTTTTTCCCAACAAGAGCTTTCTTCAGCTGTAAATCCATTTTTGTAGAACTAAATATGCAGAGATGATGGGGATCATTATATTTGATCTTCCTCAGATTATGGTGGTTAAAAGCAAAATTTAAGAAAAAAATATTTATATAATTCTAACCTTTAGGGATAGCAAATTGTCAAGCTCACTTCTGTCACACATTTGCTTTGGAAAGAGAGATACCAACATATGTGCTCATTGTGAAGTTCGGTATTAGGTGTACTGTGTTCTTTAAATTTCCTCCTCATATTTTGGAACAAAAGCTGTTGTCACTGAAATTTCTAATAAAACATTTTCACACCATAAATTAAATCTTAAAAGCAAGTCTGATTGAAAATACAGCCATTTGCATGTTGTTGGGGTTTTTTTTAAATGTTGTTTAAGAACGTATGAAGCAAATTAGTTATTTCATTAACATCTGAATTTAGGCAGAATGAAGAGAGGACACCTGTCCATCCTGTATTTGGCAGTTAACATTAGACACATTAAGACTCAGAAAACCTGTACTTCACTTGACATTTCACCTGAATTTTGATGAGAAGTTTTACTGTCTTCTTTCTCCCCAAGACTGATGGTGTGATGGGATACTATTATGTTTTGTAGTAAGACTGTATACTGACTTTTCTATAGTGACTGCTGCTGTTTGGTTCTTCTCATCAGTGGTAATGCATTATGCTTGCATTAGGTAGATTTTCACGCTCACTTAAATGTGGGCTTTGTAGTAGCGTCAGTGACTACCCTTTTCTCTTTTGTCTCTGTCTAGAATATACACTGCAAAAGAAGCTGATATACACTGAAAAGAAGACAGGATACCAGCCTGAACCTTCTTTCAATTTCCATTTCTTTCTCACTAAAACCACTTACTTGAAAAATTCTAACCCGCCCTCACAAACTTAAATATTCATTTTGAATAAAGACTGTGTAAGAAGATGGGAAGAGTACAATGGGTAACATTTTCCCCATTTGTAGCTTAAGCTACAAATTCTTTGGGGCAGGAATTGTTTCTCCTTTATGTTTTGCCTGCAACTGTGCTTGACTTTGTGCAATGGACAGTGAGAACAGTCTTTGCATATAAACATTATTGGCCTATAAAAACCTGTACTTCCTTAATTTTGTTAAGTGACAATTTTCTTGCATAGTCCAGAGCTATTTCTAAATAGTCAAGGCTGCAGGTAGCTAGCTCCTTTGCTATAAAATTCTCAGAATGCTTTGTCCCTGGTCATACCAACTAAACACATTTTTCCTAATTTATCAGTTTCTAAAACATTGAGGTAATCTCTGAAAGTCTTACACTTCGTAATAATTTTCATGGCAGTTGTTGTTATGCCCATCCACTGTGGTTTCCAGTAGAAGCACTTTCTCTTCCGTCGCTGTCAATTTCAATGCTCTCTTTTCAATTTTCTTGTAGGAAGTCATGTCATTACCTCTTGCAGAGAATCTAGCCTTTTATTTAGAGCTTCACTCCCTTGGGCTATCTGCTGAGACCTACAGGGTAAAGTAATTGTTATTGAAGCGAAGGGGATAGAGTTAGGCCCCGTGTGTGGCACTGAGTCAGCTTTCGTTGGGGGAAAAAAAAAAGTTGTAACAAAACTGACCTGCTTTTTGGCACATTTAAATTGTGCATGCCATGCTTGAATGGAACTGAACAAAAAGTTTAGTGTTGAAATGAGATACAAGGAGAATAGATCATTAAAGAAGTGCCAAACAGCTGCAAAAGTGCAATTTTGCTGAATATGGTTTCCCTTGAGGTTTTTTCCCCCATGCCAGAGAAGCTGCTGTATTTATATCCTTCACTGATGCCACTGGACATTTTGGACTATGGGTCAAGGCAGCCAGGATGGGTTTTCAAATGCTCAAATGTATGAGGGAAATTCATTGTAATAATTTCTTCTCCAAATATAGCTTTTTTAAAGATACATTAATTATCCTGAAATCTTGTTTCTGAAAACAAAAGGTAATTGATGTATGTTTTGTTTTCTGGACTCATTTTAATGAATCTTACTTATGTCAGTTCAAAGCAAGGCAGTAATGACAGGCATACAGAACTCCACTCCATGGAGTTTTGCTTTCACACCATTAGTTTTTGCCTGAATTCCACTTCAGCCAAACTCTGTACCATAAATGAAATTCTCAGTCTTTTCAGATTCTCATGTAAGCAGTTTGTTAATTTAATTAACCAGTGTTTATCTTTCATTCTTCTGAAGTTCATTCATTATTCCTTCTCTTGTTCTTTTTTATCTTCTTGTATATGTAGTCCTGGAGTCTTTGTATATGTAGTCATTGCTAGGTGCTAACACTGTGTTTAGTTGAAGAATTCCTGAAGGAAGAACCAAGCAGTCAAACAAGAATTTCAGCTTTTCTGTACATCTTCGGTTTTTAAAGTATGGAGTGTAAAGTAGATGGACTTCTCACTCTGACTGCTCCATTTGATGTTACAAAGTCAATGCATATGTTGTCAGGCTGTTAGTTTTTTTGACACCTTTTAATAAGCATCATTTCAGCATAAGGTCTCCTTCCTTTAGATTTACTCCTTCCAAACATGAGATGCAGTTCTATGACAAGAGCAGACCAAATAAGTCCTGAGATAATGTAATAGCACTCATATAAAAATAAAGAAACTGATTTTTAGTGATTTGATATCTTATTTGTAACTTTAGAATAGTGTAAAACCAAATAATTCTTTTAAACTGTGCTCTCAATGGCCAAACACTAAGGACAAGCGAGACAACATGTAGAGTGTTTTAAGCAGGAATTTAAAAGGACTTTTTTATAATGTATGGTAAATAAATTAACACTTTGATGAGAGATCTGCTAATTTGCATATGCTGATCTGTGAATTTCTTGTTGCATGTTTCTACAATAACTTCAATGAGAACAGTTGAAGTTTGAATAACATTTGAATTTCATAAACTAATTTTTAAAAAAGATTGGGTTTCTTTTTTTTTACAAATTTCTTGAAGATTGTTATTTGTCAGTATTAGCCATTTTTCACTTTAAATAAAGTACTCCTGCAGATTGAAGTCTTTCAGTCTTGTGGATTTACAGGCAGCAATACATGCAAATGTAGTTTTACGGCATCTATAGCACGATCCACCTGAAAATTACTGGTTATAAAAATGGTGTACCAAACTAGACAATGAATGGTTATTCAAAAATGCAGGGAATGTTAGAAAGAAATGGGTTTACGTGTTCCTTGGAGAACTGTCCTAAGCTTAAGTGTTCTCAGTCCTTTTAAAGATTAATATGGAGAAAGAAAGCGTGGCTTAGATGTTGCTCTTTTGCTGTGATGCTCACTGCTTTGTGGTTTCTAAACAGCATCAACTTAGTTAGTTTTATTTTTACTCTCAACTTTGGTTTCTCATCTTCACCAACCTGTAACCAAAGCCAAAACTTTTTATGCATACCCTCATATTTCAGATGAGACATTTCTGAACAGGTCATAAAGGCCTTCTCCCACTCAAAATCTTTAGAGGCCATTTTTCTAATTGAATGAAGATCTAAAGTTTAAAATACCTAGTTCCCTTGTGATATGACTAACACCTGATTTTTTTTTAAAAAATTCTGATTTTGCACTCAAAGACTCTTAAAGTTCTCTTAAAGTGCTCTGGGATTTTCTAGATAGGGATACCGTTTTAAATGCTCAATAGCTGTTAAAAAGAGATTGTTAGAAGTATTTAGGCTTAAAATAATCTGTACATTGAAAATTATATTTGAAAATAGAATTCAGGCACTCTTGCACATTTTCTTCCTAGTCCAACAACTTTAGCCTAAAAACATACTTCTTCCATGCCAACTGTAAGAATATATTTTTATCTGGTGAGTTGTAGTGAGTTATCTGGAATTCATGCATCTGAAGTTTTCATGGAACTGCCTGTGTCTTGTCTTAGTGCTGGATCAGGGGTCTCCTCTCACAGACACTTTTGGATTAAAAAACCTACCATTTGCTTCTGTCATATCAGTAGTATGTGTTGCAGGATGTTGATGTCATAAATAATAGTGACATCCTCTATACATTAAAGTATTGTGTGGAGTGAAAAGAAAGAGATCACTGTAAAAGAAACCAGCACCTGATTATTTCTTCTTTTTGCTTTTGGTTAATTTGTGGAGCAATTTGTGCGCTTAAGATTGACAATCCTAGGTAAATTTCAGCCACTGGATTTGTGTTGCATCTCTAGGATGTGACAATCCCTAGGATTGTAATCGCTGAATTAGGTTGAGGTTGGAAGGGACCTCTGATGGTCCTTTGGTCCTTGCTCAAGCAGGGAGGAACACCTAGGGCCAGTGTTCTTCAGCTCCACTGTTTTGTGGCCTCCTTGATTAGTCTTCTCCCCACTAACTTTCCTACAATACTCATCTGCCTAAAAATGTTTTAGATTTTCGAAATTAGTTACAATAATATTGGGTCCTGTAAGGTTTGGGGATCACTACATCTTGCCTCTCTGAACAGAAGTAATTTTCTGATGTGTATTCTTGAAACATTTTGTGTTTAACTGAAGACAAACTTTTATTGTTGTATGGTCTGTTCCTAATTTTAATGTCTCACTATTACCAGCACATTCAAAATGAGAAGTGCTTGCTTAAATGCAGACCATACAGAGGTGTATAAACGCCAAATTTTATGTTAAAAAAAATAATCAGGAGTTTTGCTGAAACATCTTATTCTTGTGTATATAACAATAATATATAATATATAACAACAATATATAATATAGTATATTGTTAAAAACTATATATGCATCTTACTTCTGTGTGCACTTTAAAACAAAAGAAACCATGTGTTAAGCAGGAGTGGAAAAAAATTCTGTAGAGCTAGATTTGCATTTTGGGAAATTCTTTCAACTGACTTGTTTGATCATAGAACAGTTTCCAGAGCTGCAGATGAAGTTCTGAACTCCTTTCCAGCAGCACATATTAATTAGATGACAGAAATTACCACTTGCAAGTGGCCAGGTTCTATACCCATTCCTTGTGTATCAGGCTTTCCAGTAAGTGCAACTTTTGTGTTATTGACGACAGATCCGTCATCCAATCTGTGACTGACATAAGTTTCTTAAAATCATTTGTGCCTTCAAGTGGCACATCATAAAGACCCAATATGTTTGCCCTTCTCCAGATGTCATTTAGAATAAGTGTTTTTCATGCTCATGCCACCCCTGGAAGACCTAGAAATAATGTTTGTCCCAACCTGTTCCTAAGCAAGAGAGACCTAATCTAATCCTGACTCTTTGCTAGGGAGTTGGGATTTCCTGAAGGGATTTTGTACATATGGATGCATAAATGCCACCTTCCACATTTGTAAGAAAACACTAGTAACTACAAAACTACTTTCTTCTGGACTGAAAAGTTTGTGAATACATTTTTCCTAGATTTAAAATCTTCAAATTCATTAAAATGAGAGAACAAATTAAATATCTCAGTAGGTCAGGAAGGAATCCAAAAATGCAGTTTCAGATAACTGCATGGACTTAGAGTGCCTGTGGAGATGTAGGATGAAGCTGTGTAGTTAGTGGCTTCACTAGCTTTGTAGTAGCAGAGGTAAAGGGAAAAAGTTAAGGAAATATCTCTTTACATTCCAGTTCAGTGAAACCTTTAAATATCATGTGTGAAGTAGTTAAAGAAACAGGTGATATTTTTTGTGTGAGATTTGAGACACAGCTTGTTATGCAATGGTATAATCCTTGTTTATGGGTCACAGGCCCAGGTAATAGTCCTATTTTAAGTCTCATTTTTAACATGTGGGCTGTTGCCATTTGAAGACTTTCAGGCAGTATTATGTGGAGTATGAGATATATCCCCATTCCAGTTTGGTATTGTTTCTAAATAGATGCAGCATTTTAGTCATGTTGAATGTGAAATCAAAAAAATTAAAAGCAGGATTAGGGCTGACAGTGGCAGGCTTACAGAGCTGTGTGAGTACACTACTAGGCTTAGCACCATAGTATTTTAAACATTTTGGATATTTTTTCTGGTAAGAAAAGATATGTTGGTGTTGACTTTCCATGGCAGTTTTCTGAACATCACAATAAAACGTGATTGATTTCAGTGATGTTACCTTGATTCTGAAAAGCAGCAGTGTGTTTGAGAGCAAAGAAAGGAAGACAGTTAAACCCTTAGTGAATGCCTGTTCATGGTGCTAAGTTTATAAGTCTGTACTGCAGACATATTCAGAATGCCAATTATCTGTAATATGTTCTTACAGTTGCAACATGCTACAGCTCATTTCAAAGGGGAAAACTATAACTTGCAAGAAGTGATTAACCTGTTGTAAAGAAGACCAATAATCTCAAAAGTTAGACTATTTAGGATATGTATAAAGATACCACTAATGTCAAATCATTTGTTCTCTCTTGTGCTGCTAACTTTATTATCAGTCTGATCGATATTACACAACTGGGACATTCTTGCACTATATACATGAAAACAATTATATTTTCCCAGCTATACTGTAATCAGATTATTTATTTGCAGAGATTTGTAGCTTTACCGTATTTCTTTTGTTTCTGACAAATTAATTTTCTTAATATGAAGTGGGAGGACTCATTTTGAAAGTATGAAAATTCACCTAAAATTGTGTAGTGATTTTTTATGAACATAAATTGAATGTGCACTGAGTTTTGTTAATAACATAAAAAATATGTTTCAAACTGCATGTTTGAAAACAAGTCACTTTGTAATTGGGGCGCACAGTCATTTTCCTTGAAGCTATCAATATTTCAGATTTTTGAAGAAGTACAAAATTTTATGTTAGACTTTTGGTTACATCCTTACAACCTAAGTGCCTGGTTTACTACCTTTGTTTGATTTTTCCAATTAATAAAAATTATATCTTTTGTAATGATGTGTGCTACTTGGCATTTAAGTATAGCTTGTCTGGCACTGATGATTTACTTTACTTTTTAAAGGGTGTGATTCAAAGTTTCATGGAAGTCTACCAACTTGCAGTTTCCAGAGTTGAAATATTAGTGAGAGAAACAAAATCTCTTCAGCTTCACATTGCAGCCCTAAAGTCCAGACTCCAAACAGCTAGTCTTCATGAAAGTGACCTTACAAATGGTAAGTCTGCTTTTCAAATAATTTTTGTCATTTCAATGTTGATTCTTACCCAGCATCTCCCTTCATGCTGTATAGTTTCTGTAGGGAAATACAATATTTTTCCATAAACATAATAGAGCAATAAAACCAGTGTCAACAGAAACTTGTTATGAAGAGAAAAGGAATGGTAAAAGTTAACACAAGGTTTATTTTTTACTACTGTATCTTCTACAAGGACCTCTTCATTGCTGCTGGAAAAGTATACATTGTGAATTTTTTAGTTTTACCAGTACAGTAAATAGTTGAAGTTTAGACTTGAAGAATTTTACATCTAGAGATGTTGTATGTTAAACCAGAATGTTATTAGCTTCGTGTAAACTATGTTTTTAGGAGATCTGAACTATTTTTAGACAATTGTGGTTATGAATAATACTTCTCAGTAAACTTAAAAGGTTAAAATTAAATTTCAAGAATAATTTCTGAAAATAAAAATATTGTTGCCCACTAAGGTACTTGGATTTGTTTAGAGCAATGAGGTGAGTCTTCAGATTTGAGATTTCTCTCTAGGGGAATTACTAAATGAAGATTTATTTGTGTCATACAGGCAGGAGGCCAGACACATAAACTGTCATAAATATGTAGCAAGTATCTCTAGGATGAGACTGTGTAGGATGTGCAACTCACATACACTCAGTGTATTTCTTCCCCATCTCTTCTTACTTTTCCACAGAGGGTAAAGGAGAAAGCTTTGAAGTTTGTTTTATTGGTGGTAGATGTTGTTGTTGTCGTCTTCTCTTCCTACTGTCTTTTCTTTTAGTCTTGTGTGGTAAATGACCACAAAGAAAATGAATATTGTTTGTCTTTCTTTTTGAAACAGAAGATCTATAAGAAGAGAGCTGTCCCAATGAAAATGACATAAACACACTAGTAAATATATATTCAAAGGCTGTGACTATGGCTTTGGCTTTGGTTTTTTTCAAGAGAATTACAATGATTTCTTATCCTGCATCAAACAGCACCGTGGGAAATTAGTGTGAATACAAACTATATTAATCAGTGCTAAATTTCAGTTTTAACATCTTGAGGTTACAACTGTTGAATGAAAAGTTCATTTTATTCATGATTACACAACTTCTCTAAGAAATGAGATGACTTCACTGAAATTGCTTTTTTCCTCCTCCACCCAGACTCTTTTGATGTCTTCTCCTAGGTTTATGTATGTCCTAGTAAGCCTGTGCCCAGTGTAATTGGACTACTTCTTTGCCTGTTACGATTGTTTTTGTTGTTGAAATCAAGACAACCACTTACTTACTAAAGATTGGGAAGTCTGCCAAACTTGCAGCAAGGTTTGCTTTCATTTGGATTGAGAGAGCTTTTAACAAAGATTATGCTAGTCCTGTCTGTGAAGGGCTATGCAGTGGCCTGATACATTACAGTGAAAACCAGTTCTCCAATGTTTGTGATTAAATGCCATGTTTTAAAATTAGTTTATATCTGCATGCAGTGTCACTGTAAAGTTGATACTATTTACATGTGGTGGGATCACTTAGCCCTCAGGGGAGGACAGTAGTTCTTCCTTTAGATGCGCTTTAATTTGAATCTGGGCCTAAGCATTAATATAAAATGGTTAAAAATTTTAATGTTAAAGTGAAAACAGTCAGAATGAGAATCTCAATTTGCAATGAAAAAGTGATTATGGTATATTTTGTAGTATTTAGGTTTTCTGTAAATTTGTCCCTAACATTTGTGAAAGTTGTATTAAGCATGAATTCTAATAACTTCAGGCATCACAGCTTTGCAATGTGACTTAGATTTTAGGGTTCTAGTTGATACTGTTTTTGGTTTGATTTTGAGGGAAAAGTTCTGCACTGAATTGCTTTCTCTAGCAAAAAAAGTAGAACGGATTATTTTACTTATTTTAAATGAAAGGGAGCAATGACTTTTGGGGTGCATATTTGGTTTCAAAATTAGACAAGCTTTGTTAGTTTTAATTCACTGTTTTCAATCATATATCCATTGGAGACAAAATTTTACATGGCAGTGACAAACACAGCACTTGGATTGTATTGGCTACAGGCCTTCATATGACATATGTTTGTGCTTCCTGAACAGTAGCTACTGCTCAATGCTGAAATGCATTTCTGAAGTCTTCCAGTTGTGTATCATGTGTGGACTCTTACCTTATAAAATTGGGTTTTGTCTCACAATGTTGTGGCTCTTTCTTCGTGTTTTTTATGCTAGCTGCTTAAGGATCTTGCCCTGCCAACAGCCCATTGCATGCAAGTTTGGGCTCTTCATCAGTATTGATAGTTTCCTTGTTTAGATGGTATTACTTTCCTAATTGACCTGTTTCTACTGAAATTTCCTATGTCACCTTTTTTTCTATTCACATCACTTCTCGCTTCTGGTGCTTTGGGTTTTGCTAATAATTGTAAAAAGAAAACTCACGTCATGAGGCAAAATTGGTGATTCTAACTCCTCATCTTTTATCTCAGACTCTGAATTGTCATCTCCACACTCCAGTCTGTTTCTAGTCTAAGCACTTCCCTTCTAGTCAATAGAGTTTAGAATCTGAGATTGCTGATGCCAACAGAGAAAAACAGGAAGGGATATAATTGTGGTGGACAGAGGTGAGATGAACATTGGAAACACTGCTTATAGAGAAGAGGATTATGTGGGAAGATGTGAAGTCAGTGGCAGAATGTCTCTGTAGTCTTCATTAGTGCCAAGCTATCTATCTGTTGTACTGGTCTCTGATTCTTACTCTGTGGAGAGAAAGGCCCTGTGCATTTTTAATTCTTGCAACTCTTTAAAAATTCAGTATGGCGGAAAAATATCTTAGGTTTTCTACCTGTCTTCTTTTCTTCTTCTTTCCTTCTTTCTGCTCCCCCTCCCTCCCCCTTCTCTCCTCCCCCCCCCCAAATTGTTCTCTGTTCTGTATCTCTTTTCTGTTGGCTGGGAGGGTTCCTGGTTGGCTGGTTTCAGTATTTTTAAGTTCTTCTGGATTTTTTTTCCTTTGCCAACTGCTTCTGAAATTTCCCTTACATTTCTAAAATATCCTATGAATTTGTTTTCTTCTTCTGTTAGGAAATTATTAACATTTCATAAGAAGCCTTCCTGCCTATTCCTTGTTCAGCAACATTCAGTATTACAAACATCATGAACTGGACTGTGTTAAATTCTGCTGCTTTTATTAATTTTTATTCTTCTTCAGATACATTAGTTTATTATTATGCTTACACATTCATTCAGAGTTGCAGTAATAAGCAGACCTTGAACTGAGAGCTTAGAAGTGCTGTATTGTGCAGTGGTATAGTCATAAGCAGTTTCTTTGTGGGTGCTGCAGGGCAATGTGTCATCATATTTAGTCACATGGCAAGTATGTGAACCCATGGTATCCAAGGAGTTTTTGCTGCAAGTGCAGCGTTGCAGGGTATGGATGCAGTGACACTGTTTTCCAGTGTGACCAGACGCATAGGTGGAATAGTGAGCAGAATTCAGTTCATTATAGAATATTTTCAGGAAGTCTTCTTGTAGCTTCCAGCCCTAAGATTTTATACCTGATGTCAGTACTGCTGTCAGAAGTTTGAGAATCTAAAATAATCTGGTCTCAGTTCTGGCAAACAAAAGAAGCTGCAGCGGTTTCCTTCTGGAGGGCTGTTACTGGCAGGCTGCTTACCCCAGACCAACTGCAATAGTTTATGTGGGTCCCTCAGATCTGGTAGCTGGAAGCGTGGGTGAGGCTTTGGAATGAAGAGCGGGCTTCTGCCGTGGGTTTGAAAGGTGTTTATTGTTGCAGCTCCACGTGCAAAAGGCACGGCTGGGCCTGTCCTTCTCCCTTATGTACCCCAGGACACAGCCTGAGGCAGCAGGAGAATTCGGGCCAGTGGATGGGAAGGGGTTGGGAGGTTCTAGAGTGGACTACTTAGCAGGGCAGTTGAAGAGGGCAGGTGCTTGAGCACATGGCCAAATGGGAGATGATCTCTCTTCAAATTTCCAGGGTGACTGACAAGGGGCTCCCCTCTGGGAGATACCAAGGGGATCAGGGGATGGGTAAGAGGATTTGGGAAGGGACATACCAAGTACAAAATAAATAAATTACATATAAAACTTTGAAAGGCTTAATCATGCACTGCAACAAGAAGCCACTTTTGTTTGCTATGACAAGGGCTTCTTGTCAGCTGCTTCTCTGATCCTGCATGTGCACTGATCTGTGATACTCCTTCCTTTTTCAGTTTTTTCACCTCAGAATTAAAGGAGAATAAAAATTTCTACATTTCTAATTTCTAAAGATTATGAAGATAGAAAAACTTTTTGTGTACTGGAGAAATGGAAATTGGGGCACCCAAAAGGACAACTTTATCTAAAAGCGGGAGAACGTGAGTTTCAGATGGATAAGAATGTAGCAGAATTCTCTAATGATGAAAACAACTCTTGTCTTTTGATGCTTCTTCTAGCTGAGGTGAAAGAAAGTCACTGTGATGGTTTGAAAGCAAAACTAGTGAGAGGCTCCAAGTCAGAAAT
>JANPWX010019201.1:308787-358887 GCA_024734555.1 Trochalopteron elliotii
ATGGTGGTAGAATACTCCGTGCACGTTCTACACCACAACCCAGGACAGTCACTCACTGGTTTATGTGGCTTTGTGTCATCTCGTTTTCACCACAGTTGTGTCTGTGTCTGTCCTTTGTCTGTAAATGTCTATTGATACTACTTAAAGTATTGAAAATACAGAAGTGGTGGGTTTTGTTGAGGTGAGAGAAGCAAGTAGAATGATCTTTTGCATGAAAATTATGTGTTTGTTCTTGAGATCCTAGCGATTTGACATATAATCTCATACTTCTGTGCTGAAAAACTGCATTAAGCAAGATGTATACTTTTCTCACTACTCAAAGCAGTCAGCTCTCAGTTCTCATGATCTACATGAAACTGTTCATAGGGGGTAGAGAGAAAAGAAATATTTAAGACTCAGACTTATCAGTTAACTATTTCCCTGACATTTTCTTCCTACCTAACCAGGCTGATCGGGACATTAGTTTTACATGTGTTTGCCCCATACGCTTTGTTTCCTTGTCACCAGTTCAATCTATGTTTTATGGCAAAGATTTGCATCTAACAGGGATGCATTGTCCTAAATTTAGAATTATGAGGATGGAACTAGAGAGAAGGAAAAAATCCTAACTATTTGCCTGTTCTCTTGCTGCATAAGGGAAAGGCATTTATTGGTGTCATGTTAAATGTCAGAGAGTGTCTTTCATGGGCCGGAGCCATATCTCTGATGTAGCTGGAGGAATTCTTCCCAGATGTTGCAAGAAGCAGGTATGTCCTGAATGAAAACTCTCTTTTGTGGTTTGACACTGGCCCAGTGCCAGGCACCCACGAAAGTCATTCACTCACCCTCCCCTCCTGCAGCCGGGCAGAGGAGAATAAAATTTAATCAAGGCTTCATGAGTTGAGGTAAAGACTGAGAAAACACTCCAAGGGCAAAACTCCAAAGGCTCGACTTAAAGGTAAAATGTGAATTTATTATTAACAGAGTCAGAGGAGGATAATGAGAAATAAAATAAGCCCTTAGAACCATTTTTTCCCCCAGCTGCTCCCTCCTTCCTACCAACAGCACAGGGAGACAGGGCATGGGGATTTTGGTCAGTTCATCATCCAAGATCTTCCACTGCCCAGGGAGAGGAGTCCTTCACCTGTGAGGCCGTGGTGTCCCTCCCACAGGAGAAAGTTCTCCACTAACTTCTCCAACATGGTTCCAATCTCATGAGCAGCAGTCCTGCCAAAACTGCTACAGTGTGAGTCCCTCCCACGGGCACACATTCCTCACAAAACTGCTGTGGTGTGGGTCACACTTCCATGGGGTGCAGTCCTCCAAGGACAGGCTGCTCCAGCTTGGTAGCAGGGGCCCTCTCTCTCCACCAGGTCTCCCACAGAATCCCAGCCTCCTCCTGGCATCCACCTGCTCCAGCATGGGCATCTCCCCCATGTGCTGTGGGGGAATCTCTGCATTCCCCATGGATCCCCAGGCACTGTGGGGGGATCTCTGCATCCTCCATGGATCCCCAGGGCTGTGGGAGGATCTCTGCATCCTCCATGGATCCCCAGGGCTGTGGGAGGATCTCTGCATCCTCCATGGATCCCCAGGGCTGTGGGAGGATCTCTGCATCCTCCATGGATCCCCAGGGGCTGCAGGGGCACAGCTGCCTCACCATGGTCTCACCACAGCCTGCAGAGGAATCTCAGCTGCAGCACCTGGATCACCTCCTCCCCCTCCTTCTCCACTGACCTTGGTGTCACCTTGTTGTTTCCCTTACATGGTCTCACCTCCTCCTCTTCTCTGACTAGCAAAAAAACTGTGCCCCACTTTGTTTTGATTTTTTTTCTTAAATACATTATCACAGACGGGTTGCTCTCTCATTGGCCCAGCTTTGGCTAGCAACTTGTCCATCTTCAGATCTATCAGGCTCTGCTGGACATGGTGGAGGCTTCAGCAGCTACTCACAGAAGCCACTTTGTGGCCCCCCCCACTACCAAAAACCAGGCTGTGCAAAATCAACGCATTCTCCTTGGCTTTTTTGCTACCTCGTGTGGTCTTACGCACATTTGAATTTGTTTTGTGAAAGACTTGGAGATACTGGTTCTTAAATTGCCTTGCAAAAAGTAATTAGACTTGCTATTTTTATTGTTACTCTCTGTCTTGATGTGTTTTCCTGGAAATAGTCTTGGGCAGAATTCAGTAAATATGGACCTCAAAAATCATATAGTTGCTGTGGAACATGTGAATGTTCCTGAAGTGATAGTAAATAAAGAAAAATCTGACAGGCCCACAAGGAAAATTTCCCAACTATTGAGATAGCTATCGACATGAAATTTTGGAAATATCAGACAAATGAATATAGAAAACTCTATTCATAAAATTTACTAAGTTTAATGTCTCTGTCACACTGAATCCACTAAGCAGTAATATCTCCCTGAAATTATATTTTTATTGAAATATTTGCATTTCTTTCCTGACTTTAAGTAATTAGGCATCACTTGCCAGCCTCACTGAGTAGCCAAGGAATGCACATATCCTAATACAAATGGTCACTTGGTCACATGGTGTTGCTTACGCAAGTAATAGTTGTAACCAAACAGTATAAATCATATAGTTTAGAATAATACTAATGTGGCTACTACTAATAACAACAACAACCTATGTTATAAATCACATTCTGCATTCTGCAGCTTTGGGTAACACCGTGAAAAGTACTTACAGTAATCCAACAACACATTTACTATTTTCTAAAGAGTGCTTCCTTTTCTATGCAAAATTTTTTTGATACTCAATACTCTACGTATGTGAACTTTAAACTTGTCAGACTGTTGTAACATATTTGAAAATTATAGTAATTTGATTAAAATGTTGCCTTTAAGGCAAAAGGTTCAGTTAATAGAATCCATATGTAATTAAAGAGGAGAACCAAATGTAATCAGACCCCGGTGACTGGTGCCTTCGTATTGATAGTTTTACAGTGGCCTCTGGGGTTGAAAGTTTATGTTGAAGTTACCAATGCAGCTGTGGTCAAGAAAAAAAGCAAGACAATCTTTTGAAGCAGGTATAACCACGTCTCAAACTGATAATCATACAACAGAAGTAGCTGACAGTCTGAATTTTGGGGCTGTCTTCCACTTGGCAGGTGGAAGAAACACAAGACTGCTGTATTGTACTACTCAGAGTGTTGCATTCTGCAGCAGCACTGCTATATAAACATTCCTAAATGAGGGAAGTATGCCCAATCAGACCAAGTAACAGTGTATTTTTTTAATAATATAGTTGCTTGATTTGTGTGAATTCATGTTTGAGTCATCTGAAAGTTATAGACACAGCGCTGTGTACCAAGCCACAAAAGAAGTTTAAAAAAATTTCCTGAACTTTAAAAAAAATAAAATATTTTCTCTGGACAGTTTTAAGAGTTGACATCCTGTGTTAGAGTTCTCTAATCATCACCAGCACAATTTACAATCAGAACACACAGAGAGCCAGTTCAGACCAGCTCATCTGTTGACTTTGGCAGAAGCCCTTAATCTCACTGTGTGTAGCTGCCACTTGAGAGCTGGGGACTCGGCAGAGAGCCAAAGGAGGGTGGGATGCAGGGTTGGTCAAGGCATGAACACATAGGCCTGCTTCATTTCAACAGCCATACACTGCTTTTTTTATACCCTTTTCATTTTACAGCCTTTTTTTTTTTTAAACCTGAAATTAAATGAGGACCTCTCATGAGCCACTGCGCTCCAGGCATAAGAAATTGTAATGTCTGGCTTCCAGAAACTGTCCCGTCAAAATGTGCTTCTGATTAGGTGGCTTAATTACAGCTGTGAAAACAATGTTGATTTAGGCCTCAAGATTCCAGTGCATGTCAGCCGTTATTAGCTAGCCTTGGACTGAAGCCACCATTTTAAAACTTTGTACCACTAAAGTCACACACTGCCTGACAACTTTTTATTTAGGCAGAAATGTTGCCAGAAGCAACACATTTTATGCAAAATATTTTTCATTGCGCAAATTTCAAATGTGACACAGTTGATGGACATAAAACGGGTAGTTATGGGTGGACCTCACCAAGTCCAGAACCTAACTTTTGCAAAAAAAACCCTACCCCAACACATCGCCCTCCCCCATTTCAAATAGCTTTTTCTAAAGTTTGACTGACATAATGCTTAATTTTAATTCCTTTAATTCAGTTTTATTCCAAATCCAGCATGTTGGTTTAACCACCCAATTTTATTGCATCTAAATTTTCCTGACAGTTTCATTTGCTGTTGGGAAATAAAATTGCCATTTTTGCAACATGGGAAATAATGGCTAGTTTCAAAACCAATATGTTTGAAACTTCCTTTGCCTGAAGCAGGTTAAGGCACACACTCAATTTACTTTAGGGGAAAAAAGCTCATTAAATAGTTTTTAATATTTTAATATAATTTAAGTGACTGCTTTCACAGTGGGAAGGCTTATTAGGCTGATGTATTTACACCTGCAGAGAGGTAAATGTTTGGGTAATTAGGTGGTTTCCAGTAATTCAGTTTTTCAGTTGCAGGGTTAATGCTGTAAACTGTAGATGGACAGAAAGAGTGCTGCGTTTAAACATTACATTTCCACTTGTAGCATTTTCCTTTCAAGTGCTTAAGAAAGAGGCTTAAGCACTTGAAAGAAAAGTGGGGTTGGTTTGGGTTTTGTGGGATTTTTTTGTTGTTTTGGTTTGGTTTGGTTTTTTTTCTTTGTTTGGTCTGTTCTTCAACTCTCCTTAATGACGTGAATTTGCTAAGGAATGTGAGAGAATGTGTGTGGGTGTTAACTCTCAGCAGAGGTCGGTACTTTGGAAAAGTAAGATCTGCATTCTCACTTCACCATTGCTATGAAATTCCAAATATCCATGCTGTGTGGTTTAATGGAAACCATGAAGTTCCTAAATGACCGCAGGTTTGTTCCGCTGTTAAGTACAAAACAAATCTTTCAAGTCATTGGCTAAGTCACAAAAAAGGACGGTCCTGTTTTCAGGAAGGTAGTCTCCTTTCCTTTTTTCCTTCATGGTTTACATTTCTATGGCATTAGAAATATGTTTCTAGTGAGGTACTGGAACTACAAGCTCACAAACAAGGATCCTCAGTTCCCGGGACTGAAAACAAGACACTTGGAAGCTAGAGCTGTATTCATCTCTTACCCTAAATGCAGGCCAGTGCAGCAATTGTACCTTCAGGAGCAACTAATTGGAAATGGATTTCGACCAACTAATGATTTGGATAAGGAAGCAAGTCTAAAGTGTAGGTTCAAGTTTGTCCTGTAAAAAATCATCGTGCATTCATTCTCTGCCTGCAGCAGATTAATGGAGAGCAAGGCGGTGGATGCCTGCACTTTATTTTGTTCAGTTTTCAAAGGAGGAATACTGGAATTAACTAGTCTTCTATTTTCTTTTCAAATACTAGGTGGCATTTCCTGAAAAAGAATGTTTCAAAAACACCCCAGTTGTTGTGGTGGGCAACTGTAAGTCAGGAGACAACCATGTGATGTCTAATAAGGCTTTTTCCTTATTAGACACCTTTACACTAGTCTTCTGAAACGTGTTTCATTGGTAATACGCAATATCTGCCACATATGTTTGCTTCCTGTTGGCTACGCACTGCTGTTTCTTTTGCCTTCTTCCCACATGTATTAAAGGAGTATTTCCAGGACATCAAATTAAAAGAAACATTCATGTATTATTTCATATATTGTTAATGCTGCAGTAGAAATGAAAGTATTGGGAGTGCTAGACAGGCTGTTATTTTGAGAACTGGATATTATAGACCAGGACATTTAACCCTGGGAAAAAGTTTTTACAAAAGAACAGAGCCAAGGACACAATTTTACTGTCTTTATAGAAGAAAAGGAATATTCTCTACAAAGGCAGACAAATTCACTTCTTTCCAGACTCAAGGACTTTTACTCAGGCCAGAAGGTGCTTCCTCCTCCCTTTTGAAGAAGTTATTTCAAGAAAGAGAGCTGGGAAGCTTCTATTATTCCTTGCTAAACTGTGGGTTAAGCATAAAGGGAACGTCTGTTCATTCTGAGACTCTGAATTTGCTGAGAATTTTTTGGAGGGGATTAAAGCATAGCTGTGCCTGAATGAGTCTAGCATAGATGCTTAAATGGTGAATACATGCAATTCAATCTGTCATCTTCCTGGTATTTTTGTGACATTTTAAATTTGGATCCTACAAGTTAAACTGTTGTGAATAATTATTTTCTTGTTTTCACACCTGTTTGGTTTTATGTTTCAAGCTAAGTATGTAAAGCACTGTTTATAAGGAGAAAATTCAGTACTGATCTTCAGATATTAACTTTGATAAAGAGTGCAAGATGTGTAGAGGCACCCTGTGGATTGCAGTTCACTTGATCAGGATGATAGATAATAGAACGACAATTTTTGTTATCTT
This sequence comes from Trochalopteron elliotii, assembly GCA_024734555.1. Taxonomy (NCBI): domain Eukaryota; kingdom Metazoa; phylum Chordata; class Aves; order Passeriformes; family Leiothrichidae; genus Trochalopteron; species Trochalopteron elliotii. Next base: position 315,171 of record JANPWX010019201.1, read on the forward strand.
TTTGCTGTTCTTGTTTACTTTATACTACAAGCTCACTGCCTGGATCATAGGGGAAAAAAAAGATTAGAATATGACCTAGGGCAGTGTTGCCAGGAGCCTGTCTCTTTCTCAGTTAGCTTCAGAAATGCATGTATGCGCAGTATACACTTGTAATGTACCATGGCTAATACTCCATGCACCCATTAAGAAAAACAATAATTAAAAAAATACACATGTATATACACACGCACACACACACACTTTAAGTTTTGTGAAGCAAAATCTCAGGTTAAGAGATTTGTATTTCCCTCTGGATGGCAGAGAGCCAGTCTCTCCCACCAGAGAGAGTCAGTCCCCACCACCAGATCATTCAGTGCCAGCTAGCAGTCAGCCTTCCCTCCACAGGAGACAACTGTCTCTGATGCTTTGTCTCTTAGTTTCTGCTTCTGGTGCACAGACTGGGGGGAAGATCACGGGAGCACAAGGCTGGGTATTGTCTCTATCCTAGGGCCCTCAGCAGATTTTACTGTCAGAACTAACCTCACTATTCCACACGGGAGGGTGGGTCCTGTTCAGGCTGAAGGGAGATAGTGAGTGTGGTAAAGAAGGGTAGCTGCAAACTACAGCAGTCAACTTAATGTTGCACCTTTGCAAAATTTATGAAATCGGATTGTTTTCCTGTTGGCTCATTAATGCTCTTTTCGCCTGCCTTCTCCTATAATTGTGCATGTTGCCATCCTTTTCAACTGTGAAAAAAATAACCTTGCATTTCTTTCTGTGACATGTTTGCAATAGAGTAACATATTTGTTGTGAAAATAAATATATTTGCCTACTTCTATTTGCTTGCCTTTTGTACTTTAAGCTAAAAGTTAATGGGAGAAATGAAGAAAAACAAAACCTTTGAAATGTATTAGAGAGTATGATGTGCAAAGATAGAAAGACAGAAAATTCAATTAGTGCACAAAACCTAATATTGTTCTTAACACATAATTTCATTCCTGTTATGTTGGCATGATTTGAGGGAATACAGACAGAAAGGTACATCTTCATCTTTTTTTTGGTTCAGTCTTACATATTTAAGACACACTGTTTAATGTTTACCCATCAGAGTTATATTTATTTATTTATTTATTTTTGTTTCTAAGTTATGTGTAAAAGTTTTTACTTGAATTCTGTGAAACCCACATTATGCGGAGAAGGCACAGTTCTTCTAGTTGATCATAGTGAGGACCTGTTTTCTCCAGAGACTGAACTCTGTGAAGCAATTTGACCTACTGAATAAACTAATCATTGAACAAATTTTTAAAATGGGAAATGGGCATTCCATAATGTAAAGTGCTTTATTGTCAGCTAAAATGATGTTTTTATGATAATGATCTTCATTATTCAATAACATTTGTTTTCCTCAGTTTATTTAACAATTCGGTTAAAGAAAGGGATTTAGAAAGAAATGTGCTTCTTAAACTGTAATTTCACTTTCCTATTTTACAAGAATTTGTGTGGAAGGGCGGATACCTTTAAAATGAACAGTGAGTAATAAAATTTACTAAAAATATGGTCACAAATAATGTGTTTAATCACGAGCAGAGTTTCCTGATACACGTGATGATATTAGGAAAACAGTGACATTATGAAGATGCAGCAATTCCATTTCATCCTTTTCAGATGATGTAACTCCTTGAATTCCTAAAGGAATTCCTATTTTCAGAGAGGCAACTATTAAAGAAGAAACTATTAAGAGAACTCTTAAAGCCACACTGACTTAAGACACCACACCTTTCAATCTGGGTTGTAACTGAAATTGGTCCATGAACTCACAGTTAACTCTGTTGCCACAAAACTGACATTGCAATACTTTTCTCTTAAATTTCTCTTAAATTTTCTCTTAAATTCACCAGTACTTTGAAAGACTTCTGTCCTATGTAGGTGATGCAGATGATTCGACACATACAGTTTCTGAAGGCCAGAACCACAATAATAAAATAATTCACTAATTTTTCAGCTTTTTTTAGTACTGAGGGTCTCTTTTGATTACAGAAGGATCATCTTTTATGATGCTTATATGTTTATGGTCAGGAGCCTGTTAGTCTTTCAAAGCCTGTGTGACACCAAGTTTGCTTTCACATGGTCTCTTAAATCCATTGCATTCTTTTGAGAGTCTGAGCATTAAACATTGTAACTTCACCAGGACTTTGCAAAGTTTCCTCGCACATCAAGTCATACAGTTTAATTTTAGTTTGTATGTGTCAAAACATCCTATTGTTTTAAGTGTTTTGAGTTTAATTTAATAACTTACTGAAGTTTACTGTGTTTTAAATATTAAATGTTTTGGAAGACTGTAATCCCAAGGAGCTCTGAGTAAAGGAATTTAAGGTATAATTCTGGAATGTACAGAGCACACCAACTTACTGAAACATCTGGTTTGGGGTTTTGGTTGGGTTGTTTTAGAAAACCTAATTTTTTAAACTTGTATGACACCTTTCTGGTTTTACAAACCAAAAAGCTGAAAAACACTTTCCCAAATCTTCTCTATTCTTCTTGACTCTTAGAAGTTTTACATATCTGATGAAAGTTTCGAGTATTGCATGTGTTGGTGGATTCTGGGTTTTGGGCTGTTTTTATTTGTTTATTTGTAGTATGTGCTGGTGGTGTCTGTTTTAGTTTGTTTGGGGGTTTTTTTGTTGTTTTTAGCTTTGCTTTCAGAATACACAGTTGGCTTACATATATATGAAAGAATGAAATTCCATTAGCTTTTTTAATGTTTATTCATCTAAAATGTTATTGGTATGCAGGAAATACTAGTTCCTTTTGCCTAGTGGACTCACTTGAACTGCATATTCAACCTGACAGAAGGAGATGATCTAGTACCTGAGCTAAGAACAATTCTTGAAGGCTATGCTCAGGAATCTAATAAGTATAAAAAGTTCTGTTCAAGTAATTATTAGATTTTTTTAATTTCATTCCAGTCTGAAATATAATTGTATATATGGATTTGGCCAAAAGCAATAGAGACAGTAAACCTAGCTCACTGACACTCAAGTTGTTTATAACTGATAAGTTTGATTCCTTGCCCAGTTAATGTAATTTGGATCTTGAATTTACAGAAGACCTACATATTAGCCATCAACTGAAACAGAGCCTGAAATATTTTTCCTAGGCTATTCAGATATCAACTGATACTTCATAAGCAATACTGATGGAAAGCCAACTGTTTTCCTTGACCATTACTGTTACAAAACTGCCCTTCAGAACTCTGTTGAAGATACACTGCTTCAGATATTGCATGTAATCTGTGGGAGAAGGAATAAATTACTTGAAGTTACTTCAGCTTGAAGTTACTTGAAGTTACTTCAGCTAAGTTTTACTGGGGATCAATGAACATTAATGAAAATTAAAGTATTTGCCTTGAATAAGCAAACAAAACTTAGAAAACTATACTAAACCTACCGGGAGGCAAATGTACCTCTTCCTGGTGAATCTTTCTGTAATCTAATTTATGGTGTAGTGGGATGGAGCCCTTATCAGGATTTTGGCTAGGAGGTAGAAGCATACACATCTGCAGTGGGCTGTCCAGAAAATCTACATGCGTTGGCCAGTGCTAAAAGGATGGAACTCTTTGTTCTCCTAATACCTTGATGATTTTAATAATAAACCTTCATTTTGAGAAAATTAAATTGGCATAACGTTAGTTCACTTCTAAACATGTGGTATAAGTCAGTCATTCCTTGCTGCATCACTAGAGGATCTTTTCTGAAGAGACTGTTCAGTTTAATATGGTTATTTAGATTAACTGAGATTCAGATTAGCCTGTGGGCTAATGCATCTGTGCAGGTGTTCTAACTGAAAATGCAACTGTTTGTGTTTTGTATATGAGATTCCAACCAGTCTGTTTTCCAAATAGGTGCAGCTAGGTTGCATAAACCATGTCTGTATCCAATTTATGGTCCTAGTTCCATTGTCTCCAAAGAGTGAACTTTAATCTATGCCTTGGTAGCGGATAGTAAAGGCTGTAAAATCTTGACATCAGCATTTCCCTTGTCATTTCAGAATTACGAACAACACCAGATTATAATCTCAATACGTAGTGAACAAAAATAACATTTATTCACTTACAAGATCTGCAGTGATATTATTCACTTATGAGGCCATGCATGTCCCTGTCACTTCATTTTAATTCTGAGTAATTCCATTTTCCTACATCGCATCTGAGTGATGTGTTCACTATAGTTTTTTCATTGCTGCAAAACTATCCACTTCTTCATTAGCAGCCTCTTCCAGAGTTATGTGAGTTCCAATTCCTTGTAATTTGCTGCATTTCACCACCTTTCATAAAGACAAGTTGGTTCTATGTTCTTCCCATAACTTCCTATCATGAGAGGAGTCTGCTTTACATCTTAATCAATGTATTTCCTTTCTTGTTTTCCTTACTTTGTGCTTGGACTTCTCTTGAGCTTCTACTTTCTACAGTCTCAATGTCTGCTTCTCTTCGCAAAAATAGAATTTCATGTGTGGAAAAAATGCCCTTTCAAAGATTTTTAAAGAGAACTGCAAGGGGACTTTTCCCTGCAGATAGGCTTGAAAAGAAAATAAATTACATAACCTATGTGAGCTTGCTGTAGTTTAGCAAACCAGAATCTTAAAGAGCTTGTGTGGATAGTCTTTTGAGCCCTGTCTTGTTCAGATTGTGGTAGTTGAAACCCCTAAGGCCACTAGAAGGCATTGACTATAGTTGCTTTCATAATTTCACTGTCCAGACATGAGTGCTCAATCCAGACTCTTCCACCCTCTTCAGCAAAGGGCATTTGAGTATCATCAGGGCTTATTACATACATATCAACTTTTTAAGGGACTTTTCTGACCTACTCCTTATTTTTATATACAAATATACTTGAGAGTACCAGTGAGCAAATTGAAGTATTTTCAGGGCATCTGTCAGCAAAGTAACAGTGAGTTGCATGTTTGGTCTTGTTTTTCTATAAGCTATCAAATGAATTCTAAAATGTTGATTTCCATATTTTTAATAGATCATTTGTTTTATTAGCTACATAGATCCATATTTCTAAAAATATTCCTAAAAATGCTGTGTATTTGGCAGAAATGCATAGGAAAAATTAATCTTCTGAATACCTAAAGATTTTTTAATGCAAGAAAACTGAGTCATAAAGATACTTTCATTGTTAGCAGACCTTTCTCCTCTGTGTTGTTAAGTGCTACTATTCTAAATAAATTACATTTTCCCCTCTTTCCCCTTGAAACCAAATTGCTGTTACAGTATATTTTTGTTAAGTGTAAAGTGCTTGAAGTATTTTACTGAATCGGTATCATTTTTTCTTTTTCCCAAAATTGCTGGGATTATTAGTTCTAGGATAGGTTTTGGTAAGAGATAAATAAATGCTGCTGGCAAACATCCACTGTCCTTGTTCCATTTAGTAGCAGAATGCCTAAATTGTCGTCGCGCCAGTTCGTCGCAAGCAGACAGAAAGGAAGGTAGCATTTCACTGTGCCTGAGCAGTTAGAGGGCAAGCAGACACCATGCACCTTGACCACCTATTATGAAGCTTTTTGCTGCAATGTCAAGTGAAAGCGAGTTAATTGGGTGAAGCTGTAGAGCATGTTAGGGGCATGGTAAAGGGTTGCTGTCTGACAGCTGAATGTCAGCAGAAGCTAGTGAAGTGTGGCTGAGAGACAGAGACCTGTCACAAAGTTCATGTGGACTGTAGCACAGTTAGGGAGATGAAACGTGGTTCTGTCTCACTTTCTCCCTCATTGCATTCAAGCGCCTTAAGATTTCACACTGTATGTGTCAACCCTTGTTCTCTAAGCTGTTTTCTCCTAACACTTCTGCATTCAAATGATTGGACAGAAGATGCTAATGTTTGGCAGAATGAATGTAAATATACTTCTTTCCTTTTTCTGCTAGAGCAGCAGTACACATGCAACTCAGATGAAACTTTGAAGGCTTACGTCAGACAGTCACACTGGATAGGAATTCAGATGATAGCTGAATGTATATCTTTCGAGAATATGAAGTTTGACACTTTAACTAGTGGAATAGGGACTGTTTTCCCAGAAGAAAAGGCTAAGTAGTGGGGGGCTACTTTGTCAGCTGGTGTTGCCTTAGCATGGCGTGAGTCTTTTAGTCTCTGATTGTCATCCTCTTCTCCTCTTCTTGCTAGAAAGAAATGGAGTGCCAAGAGGGAACCATGAATGACGCACTGATCTAAGGCAATGAGAAGCTGGGGGAAAAGCCACATAGTAGGAAAGCCTTTCTTAAAAGCAAGAGAGGCATCAGTTAAAGGCAGGGATTATCTTGCACACTGCTGTGAAACATAGAGTGGTGTCATAATAGTAAGTGTAGTGTACCTTTCATGCTGTTTGCAGCATGAAGCAAAAAGTAAAACAATAGTCATTTGGGTTGGTCATCTAGATTCAAAATAAATAAATAAATAAATTAGTAAAAGTTGCTTCCATTCTTGAGAAAGTGAAAAGACAGTGGTAAGTATCATGGGCAAAAAGTACTAAGAACTAAAGTTTTAAAGTACTAAAAGTACTGAGTACTCAAGAATTTGGAAACTTTGATTGAAATCAAAACAGAGCAATCATTTCACCATGAAAAAAAGAGCACAGCTTTGTTTGTCTAATATTTTGGTATTAACAGTGCAGTGCATAGAATTTGACCTAAAAATGGGAAACTTTCCTGTGCATTCAAATAAAACATCTGGAACAAAGGTTTACGGTATAGGCTGTGTGTGGAATTTGGCCAAAACTTCTAGAAAACATCAAAATTAGCAATGCAGAAACAAGTTATTTTTCTTTAAGCCAACAAAACATTGAAGATGAAGTGTTCATCTGGTGTGATAATCCATGCAGTCCTGCGTGTTCTTCAAACATGCCAGGTTTAAGTGTGTTTGAATGAAACAGGATTTTTATTTAGAAAAACAAATACAATATATAATGAAATCTTTCTCTTAATTGCTTTTAATTGGGCCTCCAGACTGTGATTTCACTGAATGAATTAACTGCAAGAGCATTAGGAAAGTAAGAAAAAATTGTAAATCCCCAATATTACAGACTCATATTTGTTTAAAAATTCCTGAAAGTAGAAGAGGGAATTCTTGATAATGAAAAAAGCCATTAGTATTGTTGGCTAGCAGCACCCAAAGCGTGTTGTGTGTCTACCTTTCTGACTTAATATGGAGTGAGTTGGCAGCCTATTGAATTATTCTCTAATAGCAAATTGTTTGCACAATCCAGGCAGGAGGGCTGACAATTAAAATTTATACTGAATGTTACCATTTTCTTACTTTGTGTCAGAGCACCAATTTAGGCCTACTGCCTCAGCACACAGAATTGCAAGATCACTGACACAGGAAGCAAACTTTCCAGTTCTGGTCATACAAGTCCTGCTTTGAAAAAGTTTGTAACTAGCACTGTACTGCACTGACATCAATCCACAAGTAATATTTTCCATTTTAAATACCAGTTTGTGGCATTTTATTTTATTATTTCACTGATAGTAAGAAATGGCTCTTGGAGCAACTTTTAACAAAAAAAAAAAAAAAAAATAAGAGCAGCCTACTGGAAGTCCCTTGACATTGTCTGGCAAAAGGCAACTTAGTTTTGGAAATGGCTATATGAGTAGGAGGTTGTGAATGATCTGACAATGTACATCTTTCTCTATAGGGAAATAGAGTTTCCACATAAGTGCTGCAAAATGGTTATTGAAGACAGTGGTTCTTTTTTTAACACTGGAATTGATATTGCAGCAGTGAAATGAAGCAAACTGCAAGGATAGCATAGATGGGAGAAGCTGAAAAGAATATTATTGGTCATTTGATTTGCTGTCTACTGGTATTACTGTGTATTTGTAAGTTCTGCAGTTGGGCTGAGAGGAGTGAGTATCAGAAATCAATTGTGGAGAAATATATTGGCTGTTTCTCACTTTCTCCGCCCACCATTCTCTGCATCTGTGCTTAACTTAAAATTCATCCTACTCTTGAGAAACTATGCTACTGCCTTTCCAGAGATCTTAGGGGTCACTAGAATTCTGAAGAAATTACAGCTTACTCCTCCCTCTGCATTTCTGTTTACTGACAGACATCCTCACACACCTAATTGTCCTCTATTCTGGTGAAATACAGATCAGATTTTAGCCTTGTAATTCAACGATTTTGTTTAGTTTACGTTGAGGTATAACACTGAACTTGTTATTACACCTACATCATCACACAGGTAGGGAACCGTCATAACTTGTATTCACTATTAACCTTCATACCTTTCTGTCTCTTATTTGGTCTCTTCTGATTCTAAGCAGTTTCATGGCTTTTTTTACCTCAATTGAAGCCAGTTGTTATTGCATGCAAAACACAGAAGCATTAATGCACAAAAATCTTATCACTGTTAGTTATTCTGATTTTCTAATAATATACTTTTTAATAGAGTAGCATGTTACATGTCAAAAGAAAGAAGAAGAGAAGTTTGGGCTACTGTGTATTGAAATTGAGTATTTGAAAGCAGTTTGAAGTGACAAAAATTAGTGGTGGAAAACCTGAGAAGTGGAAGAAGTTTTTGTAATACCATACAGTAAAATTACCTTTGTATAGATTTTGAAGGCTGAAACTGTTCTAATTTCTGACTAATAACTGACTAATTTCCAGCTTAAGCTCTAGATTTTTCTCCTACAATTGAAGATAAACAGTATACTTATAAATGTTTATTTCCTTATGTAATTTTCTGCACCACTATCATAACACATGCATAGTCTTCTAATTTCAAGCATCCAACTGTGCATATTATTCCACAAATATGGATATACAAAAGCAAAATGGGCATCTTGGATCACAACATGATGCTTTCGGATAGGCTGACATTGCAATAAAAGCATAATATAAGGATATAACAAATGATGGTATGAAAATATTCCAGCACAATATCATCATAATAAAGCAACCCACTATAAATGAGTTTTAAGTGTGGTAAAACAGCTCATATATCATGAGACAACCTTTAAACTAGATCCTAAATTTGACTGTAAGTTAGCCACAAAGCAACCATAGAGAAGAACTGTTTTAGAAATCTTTTCCATGTCTAACAAAAATTGTTTGAGTTAACTAAGATTTAGAAAGCAATTATTCCATAATACTGACTAACTTTTCTTATTTTGTCTTCAAGAAAACCTGTTTTATAAAGTTAGGCAATTAAACTTTGCAAAATATGCACAGGACATGACCAGTTACTATATTACATAAATATTTTGAAAGCATATTTTTGCTAGATGTATGTGTCCTAGATATCTATTTACCTGGTGAAGTGTAACAGTTCAGGTGGAGTCATGTATGGCTTACAGGGTAAAGAAAAGTGCAGTGCTAAAGATTTACCCAAATAGACACCTTATTTCAGATAAATAATTCCTCTTTTAAAAATTACCTAAATGCATATTTATATGATAGATTATCACCACAGTTCTGGCATAGTCATTTTACTTTATCAATTTAAAACGTGTTTTAGAAAGGTGCCTAAATACAGTAATGATGAAAGAGGTCTATTGGGGAAATTATAACTGCCTTTAAAATTCCTCTGTAAAGGTATGTGTTCAGAAAATAAATAGTATAACAGTTCTGAGTATTTTTTCTTCTAACCTATGGAATGCTATTTTTTTATTCATCATGAGCATATATAAAGATACTGGATCAAAACGGTTCTTAGGAGTAAGAGCCAAAAATGTTTTTTTGCATCAATCACATTGCTATTAAATCAGATTTCCCTTTTGTTCAATGACTAGTATTTTGTTCTTTGTAAGAAGTACAGCACAGGCTCTAGATAACTAAACCAGAGCTTTTTTTTTTTTCCCCCAACAGTGAAGCTTTTACTGTAACACAGTCTATTGACTTGCTGCCAATCATTAAGTTTCATACTTTTTTTTTTTTGCCAACTCTCAAAGGATCTGATTTCTTATCTCTTTACTGGGATTTTGATGCCATATTTTTCAAAAACAAAAAACCCTCACTACAGCTTGGAAAAGAGTAATATGTGAGTGTAATCATAGCATGAGATTTTTCATTCATTGTGGTATGCTGATTAATCGAGGTGTTGAAAGCAGCGCAAACCAATATGTTTAAATTTTCCTCAATATTTGTTACCCAGAATGAAACCCATTTGTAGCTTGCAGCTTATTGATTTAATAATGTTTTTTACATGTGGAAGTTTTTTTAGAACATGAAAAGTTTTTTGCGTATTTCAATACTGTTGTAATGGTTTTAATGAATGATTCTTATTTTAGAGAGAATTTTGTGTGTGGTCATCTGGTTAAAGTGTACGAAGAACAGGCTGTTAATTGGTGTATTAGCTTTCACTGAGAACTCATTTCACGTCTCTTGGTACACTGAGATCTCATTTGTGCATTGGCTTCTTAGTGGTTCTCATTTGGTAGAGTTGAGCCCAGAAGGACTGAAAAACTAGAGTATTACAAATCTTACTTGCTAGTCCTGCTGGTTATCTCATCCTCATCAGACCTATAATTTAGAAAAACTTGGCACTAGCTCATTTTAACTATGTACTTGAAACAGTCATCTTAATTTGCTACTGTATGAAGGTCTAATATAACCTAGTGTTTTACAGTGGCTGCAATATAGCTTGTGATGAATCAGGAAATCAAAAGAGTCCATATCAAAGGGAACTGTTGAAGTAGGTGTTAGAGGCAGCAATTGATTTTTCTTTAGGAATGGTAACAGAGGAAAGAGAAATCTTTCATGACTGTGTCTTTATACATATGACTGAGACTGCATTTGTTGAAATATAAATATACACACATCCTTCAGCCTCTCTCCAGATATATATGAGTTTGGGCTGCCAACTGTATATATGGGTTTATGCCTCAATGTGTGTTTATATATGCATATGTTTATATAAGCACTCTTCCTTAAATGCTGAAGAGAGTGTTCTAAACCTCAAAGATACTGTAATAATTATTCAGTGCATTAATTTTTAATTCCATAATTATGCTTTGCATGTGATGTGATGTTTTCACGTATTATAAGACCTGATGAATTTTTTGTTATTTTCACACCATGTAGTGCATTGGTAAAGGGCAGAAGAGCAATATGACATTGAGTTTTCTTTTATTTGTCTAAGGGAATACAGAATGTCTTTCTTTACCATTTTTTAAAGAATTGTTAGTACTAATATAGTGATATTATCCATAATCTTTCAAAGTGTGATGCCTGATGTTTTGTTGCTGGAAGTTCTTTAATGTTGAATTTTAACTAGTCTAACCTTTGTATCTGTTTGACTGAATGTTGAGACACATTGAAGTATGAATCATGTTCCCATCCGTGTACATTCAGTGTATATTTTCTGGCCATTTTCTTACAGGCTAATTTGAAGAGTATTAAGTGTTTGATTTCACATGATGATAAAATATATTTAAAAATAAACAAAATACCTTCTGTGGTTAGCATGGCATGTGTTTCCTAGTAACAGTGACAGGGAGACTGTGGAAGAGTTTGTTTATAAAAAGAAATCTAGTAATTGTAGTTAAGAGGGGCTAAAAGTTCTCTGTAAGTATTTGTAGCACTTCAAATACAGTAGGTTATTTTTTTCTATCACTTTTTCTAACACTTACTCAGCATAATACCTGAGAAAATATCCTTTGTTTCTTTTTATTAAATGTGGCTATTGGTTCTCAGGTACAAGAAGCAAACGCTTGCAAATACTTCATGTACATACCTTTGCGAAAAGAATTTAACAGTAAATGTAGATTCTCTGTTTGCTTTGTTTTTTAATTCTTTGTTTATCATTCCAGGAAACAAGAGGTAGTTCAAGCATCAGCATGGCTCCAAGCTAGAAATTCAGCCTGACCAGAGTTCTATCCCAGACTTTTGGCATTGCAAGCTGAACCTGACACATCCTACAGTGTTATGCAAAAGAGAGACAGTTCTCTGTCTTCAATCTGTTTCTTCAGCCTGGATGTCACATCCAATCCTAGAAGAACAATGGAAAATGGATTTTCAGATTCTTAGTATCAATAATCTTCTAAATGGGAAAAATTATATTAATGTAAAATGATGCAATTAAAGTGTAATTTTTTTACTATCTTTGAATTGTAGTTCAGCGTTTTGTATTTTTGACATTAATTTTATGGGTTTATGAAAATGTGCATTTGTATGTTCACATTTCCGCACTTACCAGTTTTTGCATACTGAAGCAGTTATTTCTTTAAACTTTTATTTATTGCAGTTGCTCATTTTTTATGTAGTATATTTTTAAATGTTAAAGAATGACACATTTTGGGTAATTTTCCTCAGTCTTAAAAAAAAAATCAATAAGCCATTTTAGTCTCTATCTATCAAAGTTGTTTCATACTTGTCTATTTTAAAGCAGGACTGCAATACTTTAATAGGATTGAGAGAGCTATTTGAAATGTATGCCAATGATTCCTGTCATTTCATGGCAGCCCTGCCATGGTTCACTGAGCCCCCTCTTTTCTCTTGTCAGCTCAACTGAAGACAAGCATTTAGTTGCAAACTTTAAGCAGGTTGTGCAAAACAGAAATGATGTGACTGCTTCTCTTCCTGCACAATAATGTCACTGCTGGTCAATGTGAGAAGGTCAGGTTGCTCCTTGTAAAGCTACATGATACCACTTGCCTATTTGAACAAGTTAAGTTAACCACTGAATCTGGTCCCTGCAGGCGCTGAAAACTCACCCTTTTATCAAGTCTGCATTTCATAAAAAAGAGGAACAATTGTGGAGGGAGGGTTTCTGATTATATGTTTATATACTTTATAAGGACAGTTCCCAAACCAGTGTTGCAGTTAACGAATTTAGTTTAAACTGAAAGACTAAAAAGTAATGGCTGTTTTGACCTTCAAATAGACTCCTTTTTTGTTGTTGTTGGTAGGACCCAAGAGTGACGCCCATCTTTGATGCTGACAGAATTTAAAGCAAGGCCATTGCCCTGCATTTTCTGCCTTGTAGCACACAAAAGTAAAATTGTATGTCAGGCCGAGATGTCGGGGAGCTGACAAGATGCCCCAGTGACATTTCAGCTGGAAAGAGCAAGTGTCTTGCAACCAAGTGGTCAAATATCAAATAATAGGTCAAGCAGGAAGGAGCTGAGTTCTAACCACAAAGAGGTTTCTGGTAACTTACTTGACAAGCTTTTGGGTGCTTTGTGGCTTGACAAAGTGATGTTCTGTTGGGTATCGCTAGACAGACTGTTCTTTATCGCCTTCAGAAGATCAGACATTGACATTGATTAAACTCTTTAACCCTTAAAGGTTAAATCCTAGCATTTTCATCATTGTGAATGAAGAACAAAAGAAATTTTTTAATATACCATTTGTTTTCATATTAATCACAGAACTCCCTAGTGCTATTAACTTTTGATGTGCTGTGTAGTTTTTGACAAAAAAATTGAATGCAAAATCTATATAATAGATTGTTTCTCAGTATGGGCCAGTGATACATTAGAAAAATAATATTATGCATTATGGAATTTGTAATTTCTTCTAATATGTCAAATGTAGGATTTGATTTTAAAGCTTCATGACTACTACTGAAATTCCATTTTGGATGGAAAAGAATATTTGCATAAATGACATATCACTTCAAATGAACAAATCTTCCAACTACCCTTGTTTTCAGGTACTCTAGAATTATAGAATGTCCTGAGTATGAAGAGACCCACAATATCTCAAGTACAAATCCTGGCCCTGCACAGGACAACCCGATGAATCGCACCATGTGCCTGAGAGTACTGTCCAAATGCTTCTTGAACTCTCTTAGGCTGGTGCTTTGACTGCTTCCCAGGGGAGCCTGTACCAGTGCCCAACCACCCTTGGGTGAAAGTCCTTTCCTTGATATCCAGCTTGAACCTCCCCTGTCACAACTTCATGCCATTCCCTTGTCCTGTCACTGGTCACTATAGAGAAGACATCAGTGCCTGCCCCTCCTCTTTCCCTCTTGAAGAAATTACAGACTACAATGAGGTCTCTCCCCTCAGTCTTCTCTTCTCCAGGCTGAGCACACCAAGCCACTCTTAATATGCCTTTAAGTTTTCAACAGAAAACCTTTAATCTAAGGTAGCTTCAAATTTTCAGGTATTCTCTATTGTGCTCCATTGCTCACAGCCTTGATGTGCATATGTGTGTGTATAATAATACAGAGCCTTGAAATGCCAGATAATAAATCCTGAAGAACTCTTGCATGTGTCAGAACATTCATGATCGAGGAAGAACATTCCTTTATGTATTTAGTCCTGAATACTGAAGAAAGAAGGGTTTTTTTTCCTCCAAGTATCTTGGCTCCACACTTTCATGACAATAACTATTCTTAAAGGCACCACAAGATTCTGGTCTTCCAATTTTAATGTCAAAGATCTATTATATTAATATGAAGGATGAAAGAATGTATCTCACTGATCATTTTCTTCTCTACTGTGTATAGATTAAGTGCATTTAAGCACTTTTTAGTATATTCTCATGGTACTCTATAGTTTGAGAGAGAAAGTGCCTATTTTTTGCTATGTGATCTCAAACTGCTGAAGATTTATTGCCTACTTGTTCCTTTCCCATCATTGCCAGTCTTTGTGGTATTGTGCATGTAGAGACAGAAAAAAGATTTCTTTCTGAAATCCATATCATACTGAGAGTAGGAGTATCTCCTTCAGTTACTTCAGTTACAACTCCAAGCACAAGTTTATGTGATTTCACAGGGACCATAACAGTGTCAAATTGACTGTAGTTAATAGGAATGATCTAACAAGCTATCATTTCTCACAAGAACTAGTTTGTAAGTTTTCATTGAAGGAGAACATCTACTTCATTTACTCTGTTTAAATATTGATTAACTGAGTTGCATACTATTTTTGTTAAAACTATCCATGTGGAAGGGACTTTGAAATATCTTTTATTTGGCTGTCAGATGTCCCATTTGTAATCAAAATCCCCTCTTTCTTTCTGTGAAGAAACTGAGAGTAGTAAACTGGATTCTCTTTAGTGTGATACTTCTAAGTTGCTTTTCCTTGCATTTGATAAATTGAAATTTGAGATAAATTCCAAATAAGCAGAAGGTCCCGTCTTAGTAGTTTACAAATGCAGTTGGTAGCTTACCAAAGCATATTTTCCCCTATCTTTTGCGGACACAATAAAAGTCATGTTTGTGTAGAATGTGGCAAGACAGTACAGTAACAGTAGCTCTCAAAAAGCGTCCTGTTGTATTCTATCTGCTCTGCCTCGCCTTGAAAATTACAGAACTTGAGACCTTGGTCCTTACTTTCAATGCTTTTAATTTTTAGGTCCTGGAACTTGAAGAGGACTAGTTCCACTTGTATAATATCAGCTTCATCTCAGCACTCTTCCAGGAGAACCAGAACAGCTAGAGAACAGGAGAACTAGAAGAACTAACTTTCCTTAGAAGAAAGACTGTATTTGATGGGGCTAAAATACTCTCCATGGTTTTTGAATGTGGTGCAACAAATGATTGGCTTTCTGTTCAGTCTCAAAATTAATAGTTATTTATTTACCCACCAAGCAACATGTCTGAGAAGAGACTCTATAATACACCATTTTTTCCCTGCACCAGTTTTTATAGCTGTTAGTACAAGTTGTGTTTCTGCCTATGTGCACACATACATATATCTTTCTCAGCAAAGATTTTGGTTATTAAACTGACCATTATTTCTCCACATACTTTAAACAATTCCTACTACAGTAGTAGTACAGAGGGTTTTTTGGCTCCCATCTCCCACAACTGTTTGCAAATTCAGCAGAATTCAATGCCTATCAAGTTGAATAAACACTTATGGGAGTGTCCTCCATTGTTAAAGATCTTGAATGCCTTTACCAAGTCAAACCAAGGGAGCTGAGATTTGAAGGCTCTGAAGAGGATCTATTCCAGCACCTCTGCTTAGAATACAGTCAGCTACAAGAGGTTGCTGAATATTGCCTTTTGTCCTTTCATTAGGCACCACAGAGGATAGTGTGGCTGCATATTCTTTACTTTACAGGTATTTACACAAGTTGATAAGATCTCCCTGAACCTTCTCTTCTACAAGCTAAAAAAATCACAGCTCTCTTAGCCTCTTCTCTTATGAGAAGTGATGATGCTCAAGTAATTTTATTAGTCATCTTTTTGGTCCTTCACTGGACTTGCTTCTATTTGTGTGCTAGGGAACTCTGGACTGGAGCCATTACTCCACATACAGAGTGACCAATGCTGAATAGAAGGGAAAGATTGCCTCACTTGACTTGCTGGCAGCTCTCTTCCTGATGCAGCCCAAAGGGCCCGTTTTGCTGCGAGGGTACATTTCTGCTGCATGGTAAACAGGAAGACCAAGAACCTCCAGGTACTTTTCTGCTAAACTGCTCCCCAGACAGCTGGTCCCCAGTCAGTCTTAGGTCCCTATCCTGTCCTGGTGCCAGAGGTAATTTTCCCCAGGCAGAGCAGCCTTTCTTCTCTTTACTTGAATTTCATCAAGTTCCTATTAGCCCTTCTCCAGCCTGTCAAAACAAAGTCTCTCTGGATGGCTGCAAATCCTTCTGATCTGTCAACGCCTCCCAGCTTAGTATCATCTGCTAACTTGGAGATTTTGCACTGGGTCCCATCATCTAGGCCATTGACAGTGTTTTGAGTCTGTATTGGTCCCTCTATTGACCCCTGGGGTACACCACCGGTGACTGGCCTCCAAGGTGGACTTTGTGCCACTGATCACCATCTTTTGAGCTCACCAGTTCAGGCAGTTTTGCAGCTGACTTACTATCCATCTATCTAGTCCATAATTCCTTACTCAAGAAGTAGGACATGTTATTTTGTAAAGGGCTCTACAAATTTCCAAACACTGCTAAAGCTCTGGATTAAATGAAAGGCAATATTTTATATAACCTCTGTCGATTAGGTCAGTCTGATCATTTGATCACTTACAAGAGCATCTGATCATTCTGCTGTCATTCTGTACTTGAAAGGTTTTTCAATGCTTTAAACTTAAGATAAATTTGCCTGTGCTATAACTAAGCTCCTAAAAAATATTTAACCTCTCTTCTGATATACAAAATTGCTTTAGTAGCATTTTTCTCCTGATGTTTTTTGTAGTACTTTGATTACTCTCCAGTGAATAAACCCCAAAAAGCCCCTGGCAGCTTCAGAGTTTGGATGAAATCTATATGTGAAGAGCACGTCTGCTACTACTGGTGATGAAACACTAAGCTTACTCAGCATTTCTCTCTCCATTCTGTTGTTGCTTGGCCTTGAAATCCAAACTAACAAAGGAATCTATTAGATAGTCGTTCCTATCTTTTAATCTTGCCCAGTATGAAGTGACTGGATTTTGTCTAACTTGACTTCACTTTGGTATTCGTAATCTGATAATTTTTGGACAGTCATTTTGCATCATACTCTCCATATAGCCTAAATATGTATCTCAGTATTTACTCAGATGGTGTTTAAGTGTCTTCTTTCCACTTAGCTGAGTATTCAACTAAACCAGTGGAACCTACAGTGATTTTTGCATAAATTATCTAACATCTTTATGTGCAAGGTTTAAATTGGAAAAATTACATTATCTTATTATTTCTCTTACTCTACTATGACTTCAGTTTTACAGATTTAGACGTGACTTTCAATTAGGTCTCTGCAAATTGTCCTTCAATGGGAGATGGAAGGTGACATGCTCTTTGTCATGCTAACATGGATCTGACTGCTGTCATGGGGAGCATCATGTAAGAATTTGGGGCAATTTATATAATTTTATGTATTGCAGTTCAGTGCTTTACAAACCATCCACTCGGCAATGCATATGAAACTGAATCTTTGTCTGCTATTTCTCGTGTCCAATGACTGATGAATAAAATTGAACAAGGACAAAGCAAAATATGAGGAAGTGTCTGAAAACTGTTTCCAGTGAATGCTCAGTGGGAGGTAGGGACATCCACTCAATAATTTCTCTTCAGTTCTTTATTTACCACCTCTACTGTACCATGCTTTCTGTCTCTTTATAAGCTAATAGTACTAATAATTATTGGTGATATCAGATTGCGTTCTCATGCCTCTACTGTGCCCAATTAAAGCTTCATAAGTGATTGGACTTTGTTTCAACTAACTCCATGAAAGTCAGCAATTAAAAACCAGAAAACATTAGATTTAAAGATTAGATTTTAAGCACAAAATGTTGTCACCATTATTATATAAGTATCCTTTCTTTTTCTTGGTAAACAAAATTTTTAATCTTCCACTCCATGATGGTAACAGAGAGATTGTTCAAAAATAAAACAATGCTAATTATGTTTAAATAATTACATTTCTTTTTGTGTGATATACAGCTAACGCACATAGCAGCCCCACTAACTGTTGACTTGTACATATCTGAATAATTTAGTCCACACTAATGGTGTGGTCCTAAAAGTTGTGGAAACAAGCATCATAGAAACTGTACTTGTGAGCAGTACAGTTAAGAAAGGCATGCACCTTCTACACATTACAGGAATGCTTTTAGGCTTAAAAATCTGGCACATGTGCATAGCAAAATAAGTGGGAGCAACTTTTGTATGAATCAGGTGAGAGTTTCAGTAACTTTCAGTGTATACTGTGTTGGCTTCCCATCAGAACTTCATACATAAAGAAAGTCCTCCTAATGCATGGCAATCTACTGACGCATACGAGAGAAACCCAAAGCTACACTCCATCCTGTGGCATTCATATATAGCATTTGAGATTTTTGCTGGCTAAAAAGCTTTTGAAAATAATTTGTAAACCTCAGTCCACAAGGTAATTATCAAAACAAAAGCAAGAGAATTGTGAATTAAATATTAAATCCTTTCCTACCTCAATGCCATGTGAAGGTTTATAAAATTTGTTCCCATAAACAATAGCATAGGAGAAATCTTAGTTATGTTTGCAGTAGTAGATAAATCCTGGTTTCAGGCTTCATTCTCAATTGGCTTACTGAAACAAATCTATGTCAGACATTTGGGGTGGGAAGCTGTATATATTAAAGCACTGACCTTAACAAGAGTCATGCAGCTAAAATCGTGCACTGTTCTTTTTAAAATGTCAGGGGTTAATGTTATTTAAATGCAGTATTTGGTGGTTTAATTGAGTCATGCTTCGTTGTCTTTTACTGCACATTCACGCCAATGAAACACTGATTGTTGACAGAAAGTTCTCTTCAGCAAAGCATGCACTGACATACCATACTGCTACAGAAAAAACAGTGTGCAAGACAGAATAGTCAAACTTTGCTGGCATTGGAATGCTGTATTGTCTAAATGGTGGCAATATCCATTATACACTAACAGGAAACCTGGACTAGGCTTGCATTTGTTGTATGTTTTCAGATTGCCTCTTGAGAGAACTGGTGAGAGTTAATTGTTGAGTCTTTAGACAAATAAGTTAATCTCAAGGGGTTTTTTGTTGGGTGTGTCACACAAGTTAGTAAGTGTACCTTGAAAAGTACAAACCCAGATCCTGAAGAGAGTTTTGTCATAGAAGTGCCTTCTGACAGTTTTTGTAGTCTGGCCTTAAGACACACCAATGGCTTTTCGTCTTGACTTTGTTTGAGTTTGGAAAAAGTAAGTTCATGTTATTTCTGTGAATACTTCTCAGCATTAACTCTTCCTGCCAGCTTAAAATTCCCAAGAGGGAATAGATGCTGGTGATTGAGATGTAGAAAACAGTGCAAATTGTGGACTCAAAAGCTTTTGAAGAGGAATACAGGAAGGAACAAATACGAGTGACTTTACAAGAACTTGTGTGGGCACTGGGTAGGAAATATTTGGTGTTGTGTTTTGCACGATGGGATAACAATTCCAAAGTAACTGCTGTCATATGGACAGCTGCTTTATACTTCCATATATTGGCTGAAGAAGTCTGCATGCTCTTTGTCTAGCCCTGTAGGACTTTGTTACACTTTTGGATTCTGAGCTTTCCAGGATTTTTCTCATGCCTGCAGAGTGGTTTCTGGAAAGCATTAGAATTCTGACTTGGAAATGAGTTTGCAAATGTTCATGAGTTATGACTTTAAAAATTTGTTTTTGGAGCCAGTGTAATTTTCCAGGTTGATGTCAGCCAGCCTGGTTGAAGCTTGCAACTGCAAATGGACCTAGCTTGTGTGAAACTTTTGATGCATTTGGGGAACTTCCTGGTCCTTTTACTATCTTATTAGGTGGCATTGGTACATCACACTTGGCCTTCTAAGGAAATAACAAAGTGTTTGAATCTTGTGCAAGTAGTAAATCACAAAGAGTGACTTTGTGGAAAGTCATAATAGTCAGCTTTTTAGTAGCAGCATTTAAGCTCATTTAAGGACCTATCTTAATGTGTCTAGCTAAATATATTTTGTTTTCTCTTTGTGTCTAAGATATTATGAAAGTGTCCAGAAGCAAATAAACTGCTTCACATCAGAATGACTGCTGATATTTGCAGATCTATGTCTTCTCCAAGATCTGCACTGAGTCTGTTGTATACTACAAAGAGCTGTATAGTTCAGCAGGCAAGATCTATAGAGTTTTGACCTGGGGGGACCTAATTCTCTCTACCACTGGCTCAAGGGCAAAAAGTAGATCTTTCTAGCTTCCAGAAACTCACAACTGTGCTGAGCAATACAGAGGTGTGAAGCCATAAGGAGACTTGTGGAAACCTCCTGGTTAATTATCCATGCCATACATTTGTATATGAACATTTGGGTTGGGTGTTGGCTTTTTTATCATGTTAATGTTGTATTTTACTTAATGTATTTTTTAGCAGTTTGTGGTGTATGTGCACTTATTGTATGTCTTTGTCCTTAATTCCTTATTTTTCCCAGAAGCACTTGTAGCAGTCAGATAGAGCCAGCTGTTGGTGAACTCTTATACCTCCATCAAGGCATGATGTGAATGTGTTAAATTATAATCAAGAAAAAAAGGGAAAGTCAAAAATTAACAGCAAAGTGTGATGAATTTATTGTTTGGCATTGTAAATAAACCCCTTTTTAAAGAAGTGAGCCAAATATAATCTTAGGTTAGGTACAAAACGGAGCTTTGACCAAAAAGCTCCAAGAAGAAGGTATGTAAAACTGACCAATTAGAAAAATTGTCTTAATATTTTCCTAATGGATATTTCCTAATAGACATTTCCATTTCCTGGTGGAAAATGTCTAGAAGCAGTTTTAATTGTGAAGGACCAGAAAGAAAAAAAACCCCAATGGATCTCTGATTAGATTCAGAGAATATTTGTAGCCTTGTTCAGGCTGTGATTATTTCTAAAGAAGAGGCTTCTGTGATTTTATCAAAAAATTAGGATTTGGACACCAAATGCTGCTGTGTCTCCCTATAAGACAAAGAAAAAAGACCACTTCATCTTTCATGTTAACTGCTGCATGTAAAACCAAAACAAACCAACAAACAAACCCCAAACAACAATTGACAACAATCAAGCAAAAAGGAAGCAAACAAAACCCCTCCCAGTTTACCCTTTGAGACGGAATCCCTTTGTCCAGGAGTCTTGACTGTAAATTCCCATTACAACTAAATTTCTACCAGTTTAACTGCAGTACCATAAAAAAAGTTTTCATTCTCAGATGAAAAATGCTATTGATCTGCAACATCTGTTCATCGTTATGTCTACTGTATTAATGTCCTGCAGCCCATGAATGTATCTTGATTTACTGAAAAAGCAAATTTCCTCTAGTGTGAAACACCTTTTCAGCTGTAACTATATCAAAAGTTTTCATTAAGTATTTGTGGAATACTTGTTTGTGTTGCACTTTTGTGACTGTATGTGTGGCTGAACACTGCACAGGAAATGGTAGGGAAATCAATGAATGTTACTGCTGAGATATTGGATTTGCTAGAATTTCAAACAAATTGCTTAAAACCTAGCAGAAGACAGACTGACTGAACTTACTCTTGGAGTAAAAATAAATTTAAAAGGAAGTGATAAAGAGGATCTTGTATGAGTGGCTCAGGCTTGTTTTTCCTCTAAGCTAAACTTAGATCCTGTTGCTTTTCTACTTAGGTAAAACTTAATATCTTAGTTAGTGGATGTAATGTCCATTTGCCTACCATGGACCCCTGTGATCACAGGTTCTGACCAGACTACAAAAGGATGAAGATTCACAAGCTGTATAATGCCATTCTCTGCATGGAAATGTGCATTACTTCCCCTGTAAGTATCGGGTGGTTTTACAGTGGGTTGAGGAGAACCATATTATTCTTCCTGTTTCAGCAAAAATGTTTCTGTCTCACGTACACACACAGCTTGACTTCCGAAAGGGTATGGATTAAACAGTTGGGGTTATTTGAAAAGTGTCTGAAGTTCTCTTCCTAGCCATAAAGAATTGCACTACAAAGATTTATAATTCGAAAGGGAGGAGTTTCCTCTTTTCTGCTGCTGCACAAAAAGACTTGGTTTCTTTTAATAACTGAAATGGTTTCTACCTCTGTCTGAGTCTACAAGAACCTCTTAGAAAGTTCACAGAGCAGTTTCAGTTCACCATCTGAGCTCGTCAAATGGAAACTTATTTCTTTGAGCAAGCACTAGTCATCTTTTTCATTAAACCAGTTGTCTAATGCATATCCAATTTAGATACTATAATTTTCATAGACAACTCTGAGGATCTCAGAAAGATATGAATCTTAGGGACATGAAGATGAAGTGTGCCGAGCTACTTGGGTTGACTTTTGACTGGAATCCGGACTGTAGTCCTAAGAAACGTCTTGTAATAGAAATTTCTTTATGGCTTCCACAGCCTTTTTTTGTTTGTTTGTTTGTTTGGTTTTTTTTTGTTTGTTTGTTTTTTTTTGTGTGTGTGTGTGTGCTCTAATTTCCTGTTCTCCATTTCCTGTATGTCTGCTTTGTTTCTTCTATTGTGTATGTATATGTATATTTATTTCACAATCAAGATTCTTCCTTTGCCTGAATGAAGGAGTACTCTGAGAATGAATGAAGGAAGAAAGTAAATCCAGGTAGTACAACTCTGAGTGTTTCTAGAATTTCTCCTATATTAGAGCAGAGTTTAAACATCCTATCAGAAATAGTGTTAGTCAGCTGGGTTGTAAACCTGATAATCCAGCTTTCTTGTTTTGACCACCAACATAAGTCAATTCTAAGTAATATTTTAAGGCATTGTTTTTGCCCCAGTTACTCATATTGTGAGAGTTTTGTCTTAAAACAGGTGTCATGTCCCCAAAGATAGCATTATTTTACCATTATTACATTAATTCAGATGCTGTTTTTAGAATAATCAAATTCTGCCATACACATATTACACAGACTGACCGAATCAGAGAATATGCTGAGTTGGAAGGGACCCAGAAGGATCATCAAGTCCAACTCGTGGCCCTGCACAGCACCATTCTCAAGAATCACACCATGTGCCTGAGAGCACTGTCCAAAGGCTTCTTGAGCTCTGTCAGGCTGGTGCTACGACCACTGCCCTGGGGAGCTATTCCAGTGCCCAACCACCCTCTGGGGGAAGAAGCTTTTTCTGATGTCTGACCTAAACCTCCCCTCACACAGCTTCAGGCCATTCCCTCCTGTCATTGGTCAGCACAGAGAAGAGACTGCTTCCTGCCCCTACTCTTCCCCACAGGAGGAAACTGTAGACTGCAGTGAGGTCTCCCCTCAGCTTCCTCTACTCCAGGCTGAACAAACCAAGTGACCTCAGCTGCTCTTCATAGGGTTTCCCCTTAAGGACTTTCACCATGCTGGTGGCCCTCCTTTGGACATTCTCTAATAGTTTCATGTCTTTCTTATATTGTGGTGCCCAAAATTGCACAAAGTACTTGAGGTGAGGCTGCCCGAGCTCAGAGCAGAGCAGGACAATCCCCTCCCTTGCCCAGCTGGTGATGCTGGGCCTGATGCACCCCAGGACAAGGCTGGCCCTCCTGGCTGCCAGGGCACTGCTGGCTCATGTTCAACTTGCCACAGACCAGGACCCCCAGGTCCCTTTCCATGGCACTGCTTTCCAGCATCTCATTTTCCAGTCTGTCCAGACATCCAGGGCTGCCCCATCCCTGGTGCAGAATCTGGCACTTGCCCTTGTTGGACTTCATATTGTTGGTGATTACCCTCACCCCTGATTTGTCAAGACCTCTCTGCAGGGCATCCCTGCCCTCGAGGGAGTCAGCAGCTCCTCCCAATTTTGTATCACTTGGGAACTTAATTATTATCCCTTCCAGTCTTGCATCGGAGTAATTTATGAAGATGTTGAAGAGTACAGGGCCAAGGATAGAGCCCTGTGGAAACCCACCAGTGACAGGTCCCCAGGCTGATGTCACCCCATTCACTGTGTCCCCTTTGCGCCTGACCCATGAGCCACTTGCTTGCCCATCACATGGTGTGTGTACCCAGCTGTGGGCTGCACATTCTGTCCAGAAGGATCCTGTGAGAGACAGCATCAAAAGCTTTGCTGAAGCCTAAAAAGATTGCACTAACTGTCTCCCCTTGATCAACTAGTTGTGTTACCTTGTCATTAAAGGAAAACTTAGTCCAAGTGTCTCTTCCTCTGGACTGTATGATGCCCAGTAAAGAAAAAAACCAGTTGTGAATACCACTTCTTTTTAAAGAACAATTCCTCTTAGGTTTTAGTAATTAGATAGATTTCATCATAATTACTCCCAATTATTCCTTCCATTAGCCTGGTGAACATCAGGCATTTAAATACAATATGCCCAAACATCTCCAGTGGGACAAGCTGCAGTGTGTACAAGGGGGAGCATGACAGATACTAGAAGCACAGGCCACTTCTTAACATGACAGAATAAGAAAACCAAAGATGAGAACTGGTGCCAATTTTTAAAGTGGATTTAAAGGGCAAGCAAATGCACTTTGCTCCATTCAAAAATATTTATTAACTTATTATTTTCAGGCACTTTATTGTAAAAGTCATATTACACATGGGCTTTCCACCCATATCTCCTGATGGTCCTCACAAGAAACTAAATAACCAAACTGAAGCACTGGGAAAGGCACAACAGGAATAATCCTAATTCCCTCCTTTATACAGCTACATTCAAAAAAACAGGAATGGAGAATTAACTTGTCTAACAACAATGTGGCTGTGTGAAGAACCTGGTTCTCTGAAACACTGAAGAAAAGGGTACTGTTTTCATAAAAACATTGCTGGGGCCAAGTTTAATCTTTCATTTTTCTTCTAGGGCTGTCTTTAAACTAGCTACAATTCAATTTTGATTGAAATTAACTATAAAGAAAACAGTAATAGTTCTTAGTTGTCAGTAAGTTTTCTTGGTTGTTATAGGTCTCTAACATATATTATGACCTCCCATAAGTCTATGTTAAAATTTACTCTTGAACAGTATTTGGGGCCAGTCACTTAATCTCTCTGTCCCTCAGCTTACTTCTCCAAATGACAGATTTTGATATTCCACTGGCTCTAATTCACTAGTAGGCTCTCTAGATTAAAAGCACTAGGTAGTCATGTTGTTATGATAGCAAAAATACAGAAAACCTGTACAATTTTCTCATGAGATAGGATTGCTAATTTGCTAATTGATGCCTTTGGAAATACATGCCTGAGCACAGTCAGCATGAGGCTCCCCTCCCTCATGCATATTGGCATAATACAGAGCAATGCTAAGTACTGAAAACAGTGTGATAATCAACTTCCTCAGCTTTTTAAGGAACTTGGACAGAAGAAATAGAGAGAAATCTTCATAGTGATGCTACCACTGCAACTTTGCTATTGAGATAATTGGCTTTGCCAGAAACGGCACTGAATGTTTTGTGAAAACAAACAGCAGGAAGTCAAGAACAGTTTATAAGAAAGAGGGAGTAACCAGGGCACTTAAACCCTTGTACTGGCCAGTGTTGACTGGATGATGCAACTGCAGAAATCAACAGAAAATACTTATAAGGGCATCAGATATGACAGAAAGGGAGCAGGTGAAAAAGATTGTAAATAACATACCACTACTGTCCAAATATGTGATGGGAATGCACAAAGCAACAAGCAGTTCACAATGGTTTCAGTCCATTTGGACTTCACAAGGGCTAGAGCATTATGACACTATATGGGACAGCCAGCACGTCAGAGATGACTGACCAGCCAAGGCAGCCACAGCCTCTCCCCTGCAAGGATCCCCAAATGCAAAAATGCATCAAGGCTTGAAAAAATGACTGGTTTAAGAAGGGATAGTTTTAGCAAAGAGCCATCAGAATTGCCAGTCAATGCTTGCAGAGACCACTCAGTGATCAGGGACAGCTCTCTGGGTAAAGCAGTGACTGCATCAACAAAGGTGACAGTGGGAGGCTGCAGTCCTACAGCCCTCTCTGGACCTGTGCTGTGGAGATGGCCAGGCTGGGATTTTGACATTCTGGGAAACCTAAATTTTGTTTAAATTAAAAAATAACTACCCAAATTAGCTAGTTAACACACAGAGCTGAGTCTACCTTACTTGCTCAGCTTGTGTTTAAATTAAACCTTTTTTCTTAAGGACTTGGCTAAACTGTTGAAATACTGTGCTTTCAAACTGAAGGCACCAAGTAGTCGTGAGGCAGACACTTTTTCAAACTGAAGGCACCAAGTAGTCATGAGGCAGACACTTTTTCCTCTTCACTAAACCCTCCTAACCCAGGCTTCATTCTTCAACTTCTAAAATTTTATTTCAAGTTCCAAAATGTGAGACAGCAAAATCTAAGAAAACCACAGATAAGGGAAACGGGACCCACATAAGGTGTCAGGATATTCAGCTCTATTTATCTCACAGTAGGAAGTGGTGTAGTTTAGACTTTAAAACTTTGCTAGGCCATAGTTAGAAAGTCCTGAAATGAGCTAAAGGTACTTTACAAAATGCTTTCAGTTTCAGAGAAAAGAAGAGCTTAGTTTTGTTATTATTTCTCCTAGCAAAAGATCTCCACCCAAAGCAGGAGAAACACTGAGAAGCACATGCTGCCTGAGTAACACTCCTTAAAGCATTGTGCATCTCAGAAGGCAACTAATCTAGCTTGAGTGTAAAGGTCTTGGTGAATAAAAGGCCAAAGCTCCTATTCACTTCAATGGGGTCAGGATTTCCCACAGGAGGCAGTCTCACCTTAATGCTTGTTTTTTAGTCCTACCTCCAAAGCACCAACATTACAGTCCTTTCTGGTGTCTCCACCTTTGCAGGTTTAGTCCAAATATTTTATAACTGGTGATATCTGGTTATCAACAGCTGATCAAATTGACAACACACCTTTTTTGTGTCATCTGTCCTCATGGAAGACATAGGTATTTCTGGCAAATGTGCACTTCGAGGCCTGTCTTGCCAACTCACATATCATCCACCCTCTATGTACTTCCTACAAAATCAGCAGAGAAACTAAGAATGAAAAAGATGATTCCTTTTCATTCTGTCATGCAGCAGAGAAGATCATGTCTTGCAGTTTCCCTGAGCTGTGGGAAAAGATCCTTCTGAAGGTGATTTCTGGTTTACATGGCATAGACCTTTGAAGTACACTCAATCTGGAATCAATTCAGGAATTTACAGATATGGGTTATCAGACCTTGTTTATTCACAATGATGAGAAGAGTTTAATTAATACCACACATATTGGTCAATTCTTTGCTTTTAAACCTTACCTTTTGCCCATCAGCCAATCAATATGTATTTTAATCTTCTTCTCTTTTCAGACATGGTTTTAACATCTCACAGAACAGACTAGCAGACTTCACAATCATTAATTGCTATTACCAGCTCTTTTATTTTCTGAACATCAGCAGTTTCTATGAAATCCACTTTCATCCATGTGTTATATTACCCACTCTTATTCACCACATGCTTCTGAAGTATTCTTCTTTAAAACTGCAGAAGTTCTATTAACCAGGATTACAAAATAGTTCTTTTATACAATTTACTTTATATTCTCATATTTTCTCATTTGATATGGAAAATAAAAGAATAAACTTCAGTTGTAGATATAATTCCATACCTACCTACAAAACCTAAAATATGGATGAAGAAAATATAGTAATTTTCCTTGATCAAAATACAATTAAGATGCTTATTTTGGGATCTAGTCTAACATTTTAACCTGAGGAGTTCTAGGAGACAATTAAACCTATGAAAATGAAAATATTTAAAACTCTGTCAGTCATAGCCTACTAAAAAGCAGACATATTTCTGGTGATCTTTGGTAACATGCAGCACACAATAACAGTTGACACAGCTTCATATTTGTCTCCCTCTCCGTTAATCAACAAATTAAATAGCTAACAGCCACTTTCACTGGCCTCTCAGTTCAGTTTTTTTTCATGCAACTGAACTCAAACATAGAATAAAAGTGGGCCACAGGCCAGAGCAGAGTCAAGTGACCCAGGAAGAGTATAGTAATGCTGTACAGTTGTGCCGGGATGGACTTAGAAAAGCCAGAACTCATCTGCAGTTGAATCTGGCAAAGAATGTGAAGGACAACTGGGAAGTATTCTACAAGTATAAGAAAATCAAAAGGAAAATGTGAGCCCAGTGCTGAGTGGAGCAGGGAAACTGGTGACAACTGACATAGAGATGGATGAGGTACTTGATGCCTTCTTTGTCTCAGTCCTTGTCAATAAAATCTGCTATTAGGAATCCTAGGCCACTGAGACCAGAGAGGTTTGGAGCAAGGATGACTGATTTAGTGAAGATGGCCTGGGCTATAGAGAGCAAATAGGCAGCTCATATATAAGCTCAAAAGTGCTGAGAGAGCTCTGGTGTCACTGTGAGGCCACATTCAGTTGCCTTTGAATGGTCATGATGGCCAATCAAACAAGAGGTTCCCAAGGACTGAAACAGAAATACCACTCCAAGACAGGAAAAAAAAACCCCAAACATTGGAGAACAGGTCCTTTAGCATCCCTTCAGTCTCTAGAAAAGCAATGAAAAACTGCTTCTGGAAACTGTTTTCAGGCCTTCTAGAATATGGCAACTGGCCTAGTGGAACAGTGGATGGTTTTTACATTGACTGTATTGAAGCATCTACTGACTTCAGTAGCATCACTACAGACAAGCCAACAAAGCACAGTTTAAATAAGTGAACGGTGAATTAAAAAGTGGCTGAATAATCAAGCCCAGTGTTGTTCAACATCTCCACTCATGGCCTTGAGGATGAGATAAAGTACAGATAATCTGCACCCTCAGCAGGTTCACAGATGATACAGAACTGGGCAGCATGACTGATACACCAGGGCATTTTGCTGACATTCAGAGGCGTTTCCACAAGAGAAAACTCCAGAAGATCAACAAGAATAAACTGAAAATCACATAACTGAGGAGGAATAACCCCAGGCACAAGTATATGCTGGCTACCCAGATGAAGATTAGTTTTTCAGAAATGAGTTTGGGTTTTCAACCATCAGCAAGCTGACCGTGACGCAGCAATGCATTCTCACAGCATAAAAGGTCAACAGTATCATGGGCTGCTTTGGGCAAAGAATGGTAAGGAAGGTTGAGGAAGGTGAACTTTTGACTCTGTTCAGCACTGGTGAGGTCACATGCAGCCATATCGTGCCCAGATCTGGGCTCCCCAGTACAAAAGAGACATGGATTTATACTGGAACAACTTGTGCAGTGCAACAAAGATACTGTATGTATTATACTACTTTTCATATGAGGAGAGGCTGAGAGAGCTGGGCCTGTCCAGCCTGAAGAAAAACCAGCCCAGGGGAGACCTTGTGCACATGTATCAATACCCAGCAGGACAGAATGAAAACAAGGGAGGCAGACTCCTCTCTGTGGTACCCAGTGATAGGACCAGAGGCAACGGGCACAAACTGAAACACTGGAGGTTGCCTTGGAACATCAGGAAACACTTTTTCACTGTGAGGATGACACAGATTGTCCAGAGGGATTCTGAAGTCTGGATCCTTGGAGATATTCAAAGACCAACTGACACAGTCCAGGAAACCTGCTTTAGCTGACCCCACTCTGAGCAGGAACTAGATTTTAGAGGTCCTGTCCAACCTCAGCCATTCTGTAGTTCTGTGATTTGTAAGCCAGTGGCTTGTTTACAGTTATATGCTGCAAAACTTCATGAATTTGGTCACTTCTGTGATTCATGAGAATGGTCACATCACTCGTGTAGTGGTATCATGGAATAGAGGAAGTAATTATTGTAAAACAGGAACACTGCCTAAACAAACCAAATGCTCTTGGGTGTTGTAAGCTACAGAGAGAGGGAATGAACTAAGGCACCTTAGGATATGCTCATGCTGTCGTTTGCTGTGGATACAAACCTCAGGTTTCAAAACAATGAAGTTTCCCCTCCAACCTTTTATTAGACTGAGAGCCATTCATATGTGTGTTGGTGTGTCTCATCATTATTGTGTGTTATACACAATGTTTTTCATATCTGTGCCAAGTGAATGGATCAATTTTTAATGACCTTAATTTTTCTGTCACCTTTGCCACCCTTTAAGTTCCCATCTTGAAACGTTTTTGTTAATATGGTCAGTGAGGCAGCAGTGACTGAAGGAACTCTGGGAGTGAGGGTTAGATCAGGCTGTACAGGGGGAGTTCCATTTACAGATTTAAACAGCTCCAGGGAGCATGGCAAAGAGGGGTGGGCAAACAGGGGCATGACCATGGCAGTATGGGCATGGCACAGCACTTTGCATGGCAACTCACACAAGCAGGGCAAACAGCAGGGGCTCCTCTCTGACCATCTGGGAGCAGCCAATAGAGGCAGCAAACAGGCTGAATAGCTGGTAAGAAAGAGCATCTTTTAGGCCCAATCTTTTAAGCATGCTGGTTCAAGCTTCCTCAGCTAAGGTGCTGACATGCCAAACTGAATCGCATGAGTCTGCAGGAGTCACTGAACCAGTCACTGAACCTGAAGCCATGTCACAGGCCTCCAGACAGACAGATCTGCTGATGGGAGATGGAGCTCTCCAGGTCACAGGCTGCCAGGAGTGTTTGATGCCTTTCTGCAAGGCTGGGGCTGACAAACACTTTGCAGATGTGCTGTGGTTGAGGCCGTATGACCAGAGGACAGAGCTACAGGAAGAAGTGAACAGGCTATGTAGTATTTAAGCACACGAGGAAGGGGTTAAGGATTATTTTCAGAGGCACTACAGTCCCAAGGCTCTTGGGAGTCTCTAACTTACATTGCAGTGGAGAAGTAGATGGACTCAGAACCCTGCACAGTAATTAGCCCAGTGTCTGTTAGTCCAGGGTCTGTCGAGATGAAGACTGGAAGCAGGTCACAGCATGCACCAGGAGGAAGGTTCCTCCTCAGAATCTGACAAGTAGAACTGGCACCTTCTACAGCATATGTAAGGCTCTGGAAGTAAGAAGGCCGGACAACTGATGAAGTGGGTAAAAGTCCTTCTGGGATCAAGTGGCCTCCTAATGCAACACCATCTGTACCCCCTATCATGACCTCCTGTTAAGAAGAAAAGGAGGGTGGCTGTAATAGGAAACTCCCTTCTAAGAAGGGAGGGCCTGACATGCAGACTGGACCTAGCTCACAGGGGCATGGATAAAGGACATTATTGGAAGACTCCCCAGTATACTAAGGCCTTGTGATTACTATCCTGTATTAGTTGTTCAATGGGGCAGTGAAGAAATAACGAAATGAGGTCCGAGGGCAATCAAAGAGATGTCAGTGCTTTGAGAAGACTGGTAGAAGGATCAGGAACATAAGTTGCGATTTCCTCAATCCTTCTGGTAACAACAAATCTTAATAACAGGAATAGGCAGATCCATCAGGTCAATGTGTGGCTCTTAGGCTGGTGTAATCAGAAAAAAATTGGTGGTTTTGACCATGTTCTACTCAACACCTGATATACTGACACCTGAAGAGATTTTCTCAGAGGAGAAGAAGAATTCTAGCACAGGAGCTAACAAGGGCTGTTGACAGAGCTTTAAACTAGCTTGGAAGGGGAAAAGGGACCAAACCAGGCTTGCCATGGTGAGCAATGGGATGGTGTGACAAAACTTAAGGAAACAAGCACTAATGGAATCCTTCAATCAACTTAATTGACTACAATGTAGTACACCTGAAATGTTTCTACACTAAGGCACACCCCATGAGAAATAAAGAAGTTGAGCTGGAAGCCCAGCCCTATCCCAGAGATTTGACATAACTGGCATAAGAGAAACCTGGTGGGATGAGTCCTGTGACTAGAGTGCCCTCATGGTCATTTACAGGCTCTTCAGATGGAACAGGCTGGGGAGAAGAGGCTGGTGGGTGGCATTGTATGTAATGAAAAGGATGAAATGTGTGAAGCTCACAGCTGGCAACAGCACAGTTGGATAAGAATCAAACAAGAGACAAACAAATAATGTGCTTGTTATTGTGGGACTCTACTATAGACCTCCCAGCCAGGACAATGATGCTGACAAATTATTCTTTGAGGAACTAAAGGACACTTCCAGGTCAACAGCCTTTGTCCTTATGGGGGACTTCAACTTGCCAGAAATCAACTGGGAGCATCATGCAGCTGGTACAACCTGGCCAGAAGATTCTTAAAAAACCTGGATGACAACTTTATGGAATAGATCCTAAAGGAGCCAACTGAGAAAGATACTCTCCTTGATCTCCTGCTTGTCAACAGAGAGGATCTTGTGGATCAAAGTAGACATTGGCAGCTGTCTTGACCACAAGGTGATCAAGCCTAAAATCTCAGGTGACAGCAGGAAAAGTCCTGGCAACAATTCAGGTATCAGGGAATTAGTGAGTAATGTCCCCTGATGAAATGTATTTGCAGGTGCCCAGGTCCATCAGTGCTGGTCACTTCTCAAACATCACCTTCTAAGAGGACAGGAGCAGGCAATTCCCAAATGTCTGAAGTCAAGCTGGCAGGGCAAAAGGCTGGCTTGGCTGAGCAGGAGTCTTCTCTTGGAAATAAGACTAAATAGGAAGGTGTATGCCCTTTCCACTGGGATCTTGCCCACTGGAAGCAAGGTCAGGTGGCACGGGAATAATAAGAGATGCTGCTCACCACTGTAGGGAGAAAATTCGTGTGGCCAAAGATCAGCTGGAGATGATGCTGGCCAGAATTGTGGTAGCAATAAAAAGAGATCTTTTCATACATATTAAAATAGCGACGGGCAGCATTAAAATAATAGTGGCCTGTTACAGGATGAGGATGGTCACCTCACAAACAGGGACAGGGACATGGCAGAGGTGTTTAATGCATTCTTTGTCTTCAACACTGATGAGGAACACTGCCTTCAGGTGGAGGACCAGGACTGAGAATTATAAGCTCCAGTCAAACCTGAATTTGTGTGGGATCTGCTGCTCCAGCTGGCTCCCTATGGATCTGTGGAGCCTGATCAGATTCACCTGAGAATCCTCAAAGAACTAGCTGATGTCAGCGCAAAGCCACTCTCAATGATTTTTGAGTGGTCTTGGGAATCCAGAGCAGTCCCAGCTGACTGGAAGCTGGTCAACATTGTCCCAGTTTTCAAGAAGGACAAGAAGGAAGACTCTGGAAACTACAGGCCTGTCAATCTCACTTCAGTGCCTGGTAAAGTTATGGAGAACATTATTGTGGCAGCTATTAAAAACACCTAAAACATAATGCAGTATTTGGTCACAGCCAGCACAGCTTCATGAAAGGAAATTCCTGCTTATCAAACCCGATTTCATTTATGACAAGGTAACACAACTAGTTGATCAAGGGGAGACAGTTAGTGCAATCTTTTTAGGCTTCAGCAAAGCTTTTGATGCTGTCTCTCACAGGATCCTTCTGGACAGAATGTGCAGCCCACAGCTGGGTACACACACCATGTGATGGGCAAGCAAGTGGCTCATGGGTCAGGCGCAAAGGGGACACAGTGAATGGGGTGACATCAGCCTGGGGACCTGTCACTGGTGGGTTTCCACAGGGCTCTATCCTTGGCCCTGTACTCTTCAACATCTTCATAAATTACTCCGATGCAAGACTGGAAGGGATAATAATTAAGTTCCCAAGTGATACAAAATTGGGAGGAGCTGCTGACTCCCTCGAGGGCAGGGATGCCCTGCAGAGAGGTCTTGACAAATCAGGGGTGAGGGTAATCACCAACAATATGAAGTCCAACAAGGGCAAGTGCCAGATTCTGCACCAGGGATGGGGCAGCCCTGGATGTCTGGACAGACTGGAAAATGAGATGCTGGAAAGCAGTGCCATGGAAAGGGACCTGGGGGTCCTGGTCTGTGGCAAGTTGAACATGAGCCAGCAGTGCCCTGGCAGCCAGGAGGGCCAGCCTTGTCCTGGGGTGCATCAGGCCCAGCATCACCAGCTGGGCAAGGGAGGGGATTGTCCTGCTCTGCTCTGAGCTCGGGCAGCCTCATCTCGAGGGCTGGGGGCTGGTTTGGCTGCCACAGAGTTAGAAAGACATGAAACTATTAGAGAGTGTCCAAAGGAGGGCAATGAGGATGGTAAAGAGCCTTGAGAGGAAGTCGTATGAAGAGTGGCTGAGGTCACTTGGTTTGTTCAGCCTGGAGAAGCGGAAACACAGTGGGAGACATGTTTGTAGTTTACAAGTTCCGTTGAGGGGAAGGGGAGGGGCAGGGACTGATCTCTTTCTTCTCTGTGCTGACCAGTGACAGGACCCGAGGGAATGGCCTGAAGCTGTGTGAAGGGAGGTTTAGGTTGGATATTAGGTAATGTTTTTCACCCAGAGGGTGGTTGGGCACTGGAATAGCTCCCCAGGGAAGTGGTTACAGCACCAGGCTGAAAGAGTTTAGGAAGTGTTTGGACAACTACTTTCCCAGGCAGAAGGTGTGATTTTTTTGGGTGTCGTGTGCTGAGCTGG
This sequence comes from Trochalopteron elliotii, assembly GCA_024734555.1. Lineage (NCBI taxonomy): Eukaryota > Metazoa > Chordata > Aves > Passeriformes > Leiothrichidae > Trochalopteron > Trochalopteron elliotii. The sequence goes on from JANPWX010019201.1 coordinate 349,839, forward strand.
AAGTTTGCCATGATGAACCTTACAGGTTCCTTCCAACTCAGGATTTTTTATGATTCTATGAAATCTTCTAGTCATGCTGCAGAGTAGAGAAAAAAAGGAGAAGACATACAGGAGAAGCTAATGGACATTCTGTTTCTTTGAAAAAATGCCACACATCTCATGATTGTCTGTCTGAATATGTGACTCAAGGAAATAGGTATATTTTTACCTTTCAGTGCTGTGCCCTCAGTCCCACCTGTACCCATCTTCCAAGGCTTGGAAGGTGCTTTTTCCTACCTGTTAGGCCCACACAGGAACCAGCCCTACTAGTGGTCAGACCTGGATGGCATTCAAAGTTTTTTGGTTTTTGCAGCAGAATGGCAGGCCACGTGTAGTGCAGGCTGAAGACATACTTGAAGGGAAACTAGGCACTAATGAGACACAAATGTTTTCATCCAATGTAAGAATGAGGTGGCACTGTGGAAGACAGTGTTTTACTGCAAGGGAAAAGCACTAGCAATGAGTTTCTAACACTGCGTTGAGCCAACACAGCATGTCTTCTTTGACCCATGACAGCTGGATTTCTGTAGCCCTAGAACACAGCCCAACTATCAGTTTGCATACACAAGGTGTTGACACCCACAGTGCCTGGCAGGATTCTGCTCACAGGATTTTTTACACCCATTCCTCTTATGATAGAAAACTAAGCATAAGTTTTCAACTGTACAATTTTTTTTTCTCTTTTATTCTTTCCGATCATGTACATCTAGGTCTCAGTTGCTGTAAAGCCTCTTGTGCCCTTCAGCTATCAAGTAAGCAGTAGCCTACATAGCTGGGCTATTCCTGTGTTACTTCATCTGCATTTTTCAGAAATATTCTGATTTAATAGCTGTTTTTACATGGGCAGTTGAAGGAGAACCCTGAGTGCTGTGAAGTCACTCAAATGCAATTATCAGCTGAAAGAGGATGTAAAGATTGGAAAGTTGCTAATCTGAATATAAAAAAAGTATAAATATACAAAACTCTATTGTCTGCCTACATGTTACTTCTTCTCCCTTAGTGGTGCTTTCCTGAAGAGTCACACTTCTAGAAAAATAGAATATTTTTGGATGCCCCAAATTACACCAGGAAGAGGAAGCCAAAGAATTAACCAAAATACTGAACTTTTCCCAGGGAAGTGGGATGTAGTGTGTCTAAGAGGCCACAGAGCTGTTCCCAGTCTTCCCAGAAAGAGGGATCATTTTGTCATAACAGGGCTCTTTGGAGCACTGTCAGCCCCAGCCAACTTAGAGAAGCAGATTCCCTGAATGTTGTACATTCAGTCATAGTTTGGAGTGGAAATCTGCTGCATCTTAGATTATTGTGGAAGTACGTGTTACAGCAATTCAATGTTTTTACTACACTAAATTATAAACAGGCTGGAGCTATCTCTATTAGTAATTCTGCAGAATTTAGCTGATAATGGTGGTGCCAAGGTTTTTTACTGTGCTTCAGGAGCTCAGAGCTTTTTGTCAGAATATTGCAAACCCACAGATCAATTAATTAGCAAGTAAAAGCTGAAAAAATGCTTTAAACTGCAAATATGTCACAGATCTTTAAAAAGATGTTTCAAATAAAAGCACAGATATTAATTCTTGTGAGCTGCATATGACTTGGAACGTAGACTGAAATGTAAGATAAGTGGGAATACATCCCACATACCAGGAGCATGCCACAGTGCACTCTGATAACCTAGTGTGAAAACGTACAGTTGTCACTGCAAATTCACGTACTGATGTGTATAAGAGAATTGGCTCAGAGCACTAAACCAAGCCAGTTTGGAGACTTCCTCTGGGAAGAAGCTGCAGTGAGCACAGTGCCAGATTGGCAGGCTGTGATGTGCTGCCCAGGCAGGCAGAAGGATGGTTTGGTCAGGGGAAGGAGCCGGGGGCCCCTGCGCTGGGCGTCCCATGCTGGGCTCTGCCCGAGGTCCCGCCGAAGCGCAGCATGCCGAGCCTCGTGGTCCTGTGTAAACAGATGTCCATGGGATGATTCACAAAAATGTAATTACGCACAATAGTGCAAATGTTTAATTAATCAGGTCTCATGTCCTTATTATCCCCTCACTGGCTTTCACTAATAATGACCCAGAGGAAAATTCTGTGCCTTCTGTGAATTATATTTTATTTACAAGGGTTTCATTTCTTAGAGGATTTTTCTCTTTCATTCCTGGTTAGCACTACCAACAAGAAAATGTAATTCTGATGTCCTTTACAAGTAAAACTTGTGACTGGCCTAAAATGCAAAATTAGGGAAGGCTTTGTGCTAGCTACATGGTTAGTTTAGCTGAATAAATTAGAATAACTTAACACTTAATACATCTCTTGCCTCGCCTTCAAAGGATGCATAAATATTTGGCAGTAATCCTATGACTAAAGTTGAGAGGAAAAGAAAAGAGTTCTTGAAGGAGAAGCTGCTCTGTTTGAGCAGAGCAATTCTTTCCAAGCTGGTTTTTAATCTATATGAAACGTTAAATCGCAGAAGGGTGACTGGAGCCAAGATTGGAGTACCAGCCTCTTCCCCTGAAGATTCCTCTGCCACCCTGAAAAGTCAGCCACTGGAAAGGAAGTGTTAAAAAGGATATTGTTTGCATTAGGGGGTTGAATTTTCCACTGGGTAATCATCAGTGAAACCTAGTCAAGGGCAAATGAAGATGGCAGGCCTGATTAATTAATATGCTATGGTGCTAAGAGCAAGATTTATGCTATTGGTTTTATGAGAGTCACTGATATTAATACTGCTAGTAAAAAATTTGTACTGCTGTTTACTGTTTCCCTTTTTCACTGCAAATATGACATTAAAGCTACAAATGAATGTTGTGGAATGTAGCATTGTAGCTTTACTCGCTAAATGTTACTCGTGCTCTACAGAAGAGCTCTTGCAGAGCTGCTATTAGAGGAACAGTTGCATTATTTCCATTGTAATCCACAATTTTGGAGGCTTTTAACCCTGATAAAAAAAACCAAAAAACTAGCTTTGGGTTTAAATCAACTTTTCAAAGATCTCCCTCCAAGATATATGTTCCTACTCATCTAAATGCGAGTGCACTCCCACTTGTACAGAATTTTATATGGAGTTTTCTGAAAAATGGAAAGAAAAATAGCTGTGTATGCAAATAGGTATTCAAGCCTGAAAAACACCAGTGTCATTACAAAGCATGCAGTAGAACAAAATAATGTTTTGGGGATAACAAGGGCTACTGTAAAGACACTCATTCCTCTAAGCAGAAAAAGGCTTATGTGAAGTTGTTAAGTATTTTCATCACTTTCAGGCTGATATACAGCACATTCAGAAGTATCTATTTCATAATGTGTTAGTAGCGTAGGAGCTACTTGCCCTGTACTGCACTGTACAGCCCTTGCACTGTAAATACTGCTTCAGAAGTGTATTTATAGGCAGTTCTGCTTTTGTTCATTAATATGTCACGGGAAATACCGCAGTAAAATCTGAAGTATGGGGCATGGATAGTGTCTTGCGGTGGAAGGAGGGGATTGTCTGTTGCAAATAAGCTTGCATGAGCATGAGTGGCAACCAACACCAGGTCACTGTCAGTTCAGCTTCTATTTTCCTGATAACACACTTATGTGTTTACTTTTCTCTTTACAGTAACACGGAACATTTTGTTGGAATTATGCCTCTTCCTTTGGGGTTATTTTTTTCCTTTCTTGACAAGAAACTCTCAGTAGTCCTGTATAGTTCAGTAAAGCCTTAGACTTTGCAGTAACTTTCCAAGGTCTCAGGACTGAGATAAGCTTGCCAGGCTTTATGGGGGATCTTTTTGGTCTGCCTGGAGCTTTGGTTTAGTTGAGCAGGAACATTGCCAAGGCCTAGTGGGCCTAGTGGGCCTTCAGGTACTGCGGCAGTCCCTGGCAGAAGTCCCTCTGTACAGTCATTGAATTTAAATTTGTATTTTATAGTATAAAAGTACCTCCATGGTACCTCTTGTCTTCAGAGGCCCAAAACTGCACACGTGATTTGCATTGCAGCCTCAAAAGTACCGAGTACAGGGGGACAATCTGTGCCCTGGCCCACTGGCCACACTATTGCTCGTAAAGACCAGGATGCCATTGGCTTTCTTGTCCACTTGGGCGCAAACTGGACACTGCTGACCAGCACCTCCAAGTCCTTTTCTGCCAGACAGTTTTCCAGCCACTCTGCCCCAGCCTGTGGCACTGCCTGTGGTTGTTGTAACCCTTGTGCAGGACCTGGCACTTGACCTTGTTGAACCTCATGCCATTGGCCTCAGCTCATTGATTCAGCCTGTCCAGATCCTTCTGCAGAGCCTTCTGACCCTCCAGCAGATCAACACTACCACATAACTACATGTCATCTGTCAGCTGACCGAGGGGAACTTGATCCCCTTGCACAAATCATCAATAAAAAATTAAACAGGACTGGCCCCAGTATAGAGCCATTATACTATGAATTTCAAAATCCTGAACAGGCTAAGATAGTAACCTCAGAGAAGTTTCTCCACTGATTTAAAATGAAAACATTTATGAGGATCTCAGAAAAATTTGAATCTTCAACCAAGCTCAGCAGCTGTAAGCACATGCCTGATGGTGGAGCATCACACAGTGGTTCTGAAGTTATTGGTACCTAGTATCTTCACTGCCCCTGCAGCCTCCTGACTCCACAGTATCCTGCAGAGCTCTGTTGGGCAAAGACTCAGTGAAGCCACTGGCAGGGTAACCTGTGGTCTTCCCAAATTCTCTCCTAGGATCATGCCTTCATTTGTTATGTGAGCGACATGTTCTTGCTTGTCAACACCTATGGGTACAGGATGCCTGGTGCTAAACGAAAAAATCACTCTGGGAGGGAAACTAGCCTGAAACCCAGTTTGGCAGTGATGCTAGCACACCAGAACTGTCTTGCAGTGATGACAGCTGTTTTTTGTGGCAGAAGAGATGAGGTGCATCAAAGCATCTGGTGAGTGCAGGCCCCTCCTAATGATACTGCACCTCTGATGATTGATTACCTGCAATATGTGCAGGAGGAATGCCTTTGTCATTTCCACTTGTGAAACACAAAAGAAATTTCAACAAAATGGCGACCTTGTCTGCCTGTAAGTTAATGCAATCATTTTCATGCAGCAGGACATCATTTTCCAGTTTCTATGGGTATAACGTTCCTGCCTGGAATCTTGCATATGTCAATTCACCATTGACAGCACATCAGTGGATAGAAGCTTGATTGTTGAGTTCAGGTATTTGGAAGACCTCAGTGTATTGTAATTCTTGTTGTGATAGGCTTAATTCCTTGAAAAGGTTTTGTATAAATTAAACTTCTTACTTCTGCAGAGCTGTTCATTCAGATGTATCACCACCAAGCACTGGGGAATTCCAGACCACTGAGATCACTCACAGGTGTGGATTCGTTACAAGTGAGGGTGTCTCTTTATCCACTCTGTTTATGGTAGGCACCAAATATGCTACAAACTAAGAATCTTGCTAACAGACTGCTAAGTAATGTTAAACTAGCTGACACTTCCTTGACTTGAAAATTGTTTTTTGGTTTTATATGGCACATAAATATGGACTGAAGGGTCACACCTGCAGTATTACATCTGCTGTGTCAACTGCAACCCAGACTTACTATTCAGGTCTCAAGGAATGAGTCCTGGTGTGTTGACAGTTTTGCATGACACTGTGATAAAATAATTTCATTCTCTGTATCTTGGTTTTCCTCATTTTCTTAAAAAAAAAAGTGAAAAAAGTAAAAAAAGCTTACATAGCTTTCCTACAATTATACAACTCCATGACTCCAAAAATTTGACAACAACTTCTATGTTTTCAAAGGAGCTCCCTTCAAAGAGCCGTGCATGTAAAAGCTTGGAATATTTTTGATTGTTTTCTGAGTGTCTGAAGAGTGTTAATTATATTTGCATCCTAGAACAGGTGAAGAAATTTGGTCAGGTGAACAATGCTGTTCAGTAAAACTTTCAAGAATGTTTCAGAATGAACTGTCTTTTTGAAAAACATTGCTTTGGGAAGTTTAGAATAATATCTTACTTATTTTCTGTTTTATTAGTTTTCCTTCATTATTAAAGCTGGTTTTTTCTTTAATATTCTGAAGCTACCATTCCACTGCCCTAGCACCTAGTAGGTGACAAATGTCACCCCTAATGGTCTAAGAATTATTATTATTATTATTATTATTATTATTATTATTATTATTATTATTATTATCATTATCATTATCATCATTATCATTATCATTGTTGTTTCTTACATGTTGGGCATAGAGTTTAAATTTTTTTTTTCTAAAGATATAAAAATGATTAGAGAAATAGAAAATAGCACTGATGAAAGTGAGTTAAAAGGTGGGAAAACCAGAAAATTGATGAGGGAAACAAAAGTTTGCAGAGGTGTCTATGGAAAAATCTCCTGATAAACAAAAGAAGTCTGCAATTATCCATTGCTAGTTGGTCCAGTTTCTATTTATAGTTCAGAAAACATGACAATTCAATAAATACCTTTGTTGCAGACTTGATAAAAGCCCATCCTTCTGTCATATACTGCTAAACGTTTTTCAGTTCCAGTGATAATGAAAGATGATGTAACAGAACACCTTTGAAAATCATATTGTTTAATCTTCTATTGAACAAAATTACTTAAAACTCCTCTGAGGCACTAGCACTGACTTTTTCCCCTACCATGTCTCCTAACCATTCCAAGACACTAGGGCAAATACTGGGCAAAAAGGGGCACTCAGCCTGTTGTTCTGGACACTCGTACCACATAAAATAATGGAAAATAAACTTAGATCCTAAATGAAAGGATGATAATTCCCTTAGCAATCAGCATAGGTTAAAAGAAAAGGTCTAAGAAAATAACTGGTGTGTTTAGGACATTTTAAAATGCTGTTTGATAAAAACAGCTTCTTAATCCAATAAACTAGGAAATCTCTGATGCATTTTAATTTATATTAACAAGCCATTCATTTTAAAGCCCAGAATGGCACCACACCATTGTTGCACTCAGATAGATAATGGACAAGGGACAGGTCTCAAAAACACAGTAATGAAGAGCTCCTTTGCTCTGGCTACGAATGTTGACCCAGCCATGTGCTGTTTAACTTTTCCCTGAGCAATGACCATAGCTGATAAATACCTGTTCCTTCCACAAGAATGGGAGTGGGGGGAAACAAATAGCAGTATTGGTTATTTAGTATAGCTAGGATCCAAAAAAGTGATGGGTGTCTCCATGGCTCTTTCATTTAAAGTAGTCTTATAATTAAGGGGCTCTCTGATAGAAAAAAAACCCCACGGTGACTTGAGGTCCTCCTGAACAAAGAGTGTTGTGCTGTGTTCAACACCCATAAGGCTGGCACTGAGCCTGCTGGAATATTGCCTACCACTGGTCCCATGGTTCAAGAAGGAGCTGTGATATGGAGAGAGTTCCAGGAGAGGCCCCAGATTATGCTGGAACCTGAGTGTGACCTGTAGCGTGGAGTGACACGCAGGACCATTTTTCTCTATGCACCAAACTCCTAACAAGACTAAGAAACAGGAAATTGAAGTTAGACAAATTCTGGCTAAAATGAGGACATTTCTTCAACATAACAGTCACTGAAACAACACAGGCCATGACTGATACTGGGGGAAATTCTTTTGGCCAAGATTTCTTTTTTTTTCTTTTTCTTTTCTAAAAGTCTGCTTCAGTTCGAGAGAATATATTTGTGCAGAACTAGGCATTTCCTAAGGGAAGTTTGTTGTCTTTTGTTATGATGTGTCCATTCTGACATTAAACCCTATTGATCTAATCATAGAGGCTACAGTCAATATTTAGGCATATCGATAACACATCTGACTTTTCAAAATTCTTCGTTTGATTTCATTAACCTTAACTTCTGGATGTTACTCTACTTCTCATTGATTACTTGTAAATATAGAAGGATGAGGCTGCTTTAGTGATTTTGACTACTGAATTATTATCTATACTGTTATCACAGGGAAGTGGAATTTCATACTGCATCCAGGTTTTTGTATATAATGATATTGTATATTTTCAATTTCATAAAACAAGGACATGACACTGGTAGAGACTTTTTCCTTTTTTAGACGCATAAAGTTGGTACCTGCTTAAGTACTATATTCCTCGAGAACAGATGTAACAACCCTCTTGCCAAAAACATGTGAAAATCTTCCCTTCAGCTGCCAAGTATGTCCCCATGGTCTGAAGAGCAAAAGGTCCACTTCCCCATGTCATCATGCAGCCTCTGGTATCACTATTGGTGCTTCATTGTCTATGAGCTGGAATACCCACTACAAAGAAAACCCAGAGTTTTTCTTCCCAGGATGGATTATGAATTATATTACATAATATAAAAATTCAAACATATTGTCAGTTGAGTCAGATGTTAGAAGCCCATGGATGATGCTGCCATCATTATAAAGCATTCAGGTTAGGAAGAAGCACCACCAGATTTTCCTTTCATCCAGTCAAGGTGGACACTTACGATTTGCCTTGATCTTCAAATTTATCTTCAACCAGTTCAGGTCTTGGGGTAAATCTGAAGCATTTGAAGGCAGCTGTGCTCCATCAAGTCCAGATTCAGGAAAAGTTTATAGTTTGATAGCTAGAGGAAGTTGACATCTGTCAACTTACAGAGTCACAGATTGGGTCAGGTTGGAAGGGACCACTGTGGGTCGTCTGGCTCAATTTCCCTGCTCAAACAGAGTCATCTCAGAGCACATTGCACAGGGTTGGGTTCAGACAATTCTGGAATATCTCCATTGAGGGAGACTCCACAACCTCCCTGGGCAATCTATGCCAATGCATGGTCACCTGGTTCTTCCTGATGTACAAGTGGAGCTTCCTGTGCACAGTTTCTGCCTGCTGCTTCTTGTCCTATTGTTTGATACCACCAAGGAGAGATTGGCTCTGTCCTTTTTCCATCCTCCCTTCAGATACTTGTAGACATTGATGAGGTCCCCTGTCCTGTCCTGTCCTGTCCTGTCCCTGTCCCTGTCCCTGTCCCTGTCCCTGTCCCTCTCCCTGTCCCTGTCCCTCTCCCTCTCCCTCTCCCT
>JANPWX010019202.1:0-11858 GCA_024734555.1 Trochalopteron elliotii
GGGGGGGGAGGTGGGATCAGCCCCCCGTCCCCCCCGCACACACATCTGCCCTGAGGGGCTGCACCGGGAGCCCCTTTCCCGGGCCCGCGGTGCCCTTGAGGCTCCTTGGGGTTTGTAACGGGGGAGGCGGGGCGGGATATGACCCCTCCCAGCCGCTCCAGGGTCGGTCCCGGGGTGGGGGGGCACACCAGACTCCCCCCAGTCCTAACCCGGTTCCCCCCTCCGTTCCCGATCCCGCAGCATCTCCCGGGATGCCCGGCTCTCCTTGGAGCGGGAGGGGGGGTCCCGGTAACGGGGAGAGCACGAGGGGCTGGAAGGTGACCTCCCCCCATCCCCAGGTTCGGTGTTTCCCACCTGGATCCATTCCTGTCCCAGCTTTCCCGGGGCCTCAGGTGCTTCCCGCATTCCCGGGGGTGTCCCAGGCTGATTTCCTGGGGGAGGTCGAGTCACCCTTGGGCAGCTCTGAGGGTCTTGGGGCTCCCGGATCCCAGGCTGGGATTCCTGGAGGATTCCCGGAATGGCCCCTGAACTCCATGGTGGGGAGGGATTGGGTGAAGATGGAGCCATCCCGGGGGTCTCACACACCACCCCCCTCTCCCAATTCCCACGGGAAAACGCTGCTGGTGGTTCTCTCCGTGCTGGGTTTCCATGGAATAATACATTTCCAGGCCATTATGTGAGCAATCCCAGCATCTCACCTCCATCCTTCTTATTCTGGTTAAAGCCCTTCAGTTGATTAATTAATTATTATTCCACTCTCTGGTCAGAGCTGTGACCATCCAAAAATTTATGATCTCTCCTTAAAAAAGACAGGGGAATGTTTTTCCAAGCCTTTGTCTTTGATACCCTTAAAACCCATCAGTTTTCCTTCCCCTGGGAGCACAGTTGGCCTCCCCAAATCCTCATGGGGGCAGGAGAGGAATCCACCATTTCTTTGGGGCTCCAAGACCCCCCCGGAGGGATTTTTCCTGGAAAATGCAGCATTTTTGCCAGGAAGGGCCCCAGATCCAGCAGCAGAGCCACATGAGGGCAGCAGTTCTTCCTGGAAGGTGGGAAGACTGGGGGAATTGTGAATCAAAACTCACCTTCCAGGAAATATCCCAGTTTTCCAGGAGGGTCACAGCATGTGTCTGGGTGTGTCCCTGCAGGGGGTGGGATGGGCACAGTTTTCCTGGTGGGAATAGCAAATAAAGGGGGCTGGGTGGTGGCTTGGTGGCTCCTGTCCCCTCATGTGTCCCCTCTCAGTGGCTCCTGTCCAATCCTGGTGTCCCATGTCCCAGTCTGGAGCCCCATCCCACCCCAGTGTCTCCTGTCTCTATCCCAGGTCCTCATGTCCAGCTCTTTATATCCCATCCCAGCGTCCTGTCCCAGTGCCTCCTGTCTCATCCCAGTGCCCCATGTCCCATTTTGTGTCCCTTCCTGTCACTTCCTGGCTGTGTGTCCTCCTGTCCCATCCCAGTTCCTCACATCCTGGTGCCCCACGTCCCTTCCTGGTTCCTTCTGTCCCATCCCGGTGGCTCCTGTCCCACCCTGATGCCCTTGCAGCCCATCCCAGCTCTTCATGTCTTCTCTCAGTGCCATGTGCCACCCAGATGACTCCTGTCCCATCCTATGTCCCCTCCCAGTGCCTTCTGCCCCACCTCAGTACCCTGTGTCCCATCCTGATGCCTCATGTCCCATCTCAGTGACTGGTGTCACATCTTGGTGACTCCTGTCCCTTCTCAGCTCCTCATGTCCCATCCTGACACCTCCTGTCTCCTCTTGGCTCCTCCTGTCCCACCTCCTGTCCCATCCTGGTGCTCTGTGTTCCATCCCAGCACTTCCTGTCCCATCCTGGTGCCTTGTGTCCCATCTTGTGTCCCCTCCTGGCACCTCATGTCCCATCCCATCCCATCCTCATTGTCCCATGTCCCATCTGTCACCTCGTGTCCTATCCCAGGGCCTGCTGTCCCATCCTGGTGCTCCATGTCCTCCTGTACTGTTTCCTCCTAGCTCCTCCTGTCCTGTCTCATGTCCCATCCCAGTGGCTCCTGTCCCATCCCAGCTCCTCCCATTCCATCCCAGTGTCCCATGTCCCACCTTGTGTGTCCCATCCTGTCGCCTTGTCCTCCATCCCAAGGCCTTGTGTCCCATCCTGGTGGCTCCTGTCACCTCTTGGCATCCCACATCCCATTCTAATGTCCCATCACAGCACCTCCTGTCCCTTCCCAGTGTCCCATGTCCTGGTGCCTCATGTCCACTCCTGGCACTTCATGTCACCTCTCAGCTCCTCGAGTCCACTCCCAGTGCTGGGTGCTGGTGGCTCTTGTCCCATTGCAGTGTCCCATCCCAGCTCCTCATGTCCCATCCTGGTGTCCTCTGTCCCATCTCAGTGTCCCATGTCCTGGTGCCTCATGTGCCATGTCAGCTCCTCGTGTCCCATCCCGGTGTCCCGTGTCGCATTCCTGTGTCCCACCCTGGTGTCCCCAGTCCCATTTCAATGTCCTGTGTCCCATCCCAGTGTCCCCAGTCCCCTCTGCTCCTGCCCTGTTCCTATCCCTGCTCTCATTCCACCTATTCCCACTCACTGCCTGCCATTCCCACTCTTTTCTGACCCACTCCCACTCTCATTCCCACCTGTCCCAGCTCTCATTCCTGCCCATCCCTGCTCCCATTCCCACCATTGCCACTCTGACCCCATTCTCATTCCCTCTTATTCCCTCTCTTTCCTGCCCATTCCCACTCTCATTTCCCCTCCTTCCCCTCGGTTCCGTGTCCCGTTCCCGCTCTGATCCGTGTCTCTGGTGGCTCCTGCAGCAGCAGCAAAGAAGAAGCCAAAGAAGGGGAAGACGCTGACACTGACGGATTTCCTGGCGGAGGATGGGGGGGGCGGGGGGGGCCCCACCTACATCCCCAAACCTGTGAGCTGGGCCGACGAGACCGACGACTTGGAAGGTGAGCATGGCATTCCTGGAGCCAGGAAGGCATTCCCAGCCCCCAGAGCAGCATTTCTGAAGCCAGGATAGCATTCCTAGCCCCCAGAGTGGTGTTTCTAGCTTTGGGATTGGCATTCCCAGTTCTTGGAGCAGCATTCCCAGAGGTGGAACAGTGTTCTCAATCCCTGGGCACCATTCTGAGCAGTGAGATTGGCATTCTCAGCTCCCAGACTGGCATTCCTGCTTCAGGATCAATATTTGCTTGCCCCGGAGGGGCATTTGTGGATCATGGAGGGCATTCCCAGCTCCCAGACTGTCATTTCAGGCTCTGGGTCTGAATTCCCAGCTCCTGGAACTAATTCCTGCCTTCCAGATTGGCATTCCCAGTTCCAGGATTGACATTCCTACCTGCCAGTGGCACCCACAACTGGAAAAATCCATTGGCTATTCCTGTTTTGGGGAATAATGAAGCTGGGAGAGTCATTAGGGATGACACTCAGTGTCCAGCAACATGGGGGAGCAGGAATGGGATATTGAGTGTTTTTGGGATCGGATTCACCAGAGCTTCCCACCGAACCAGGCTGGAATCCAAGGGGGAATGAATCCTGGAGAGCCATCCCATGGGACTGACTGTCCCTGCCTTGGCTGCTCTGGGTGGCTTCAGGGCACCTTTTCCATGGATTTACCAGTGCTGCTGGCAGTTGCCATTGCTCTGCTGGACTCATTTCCCTCGAGTTGGCTCTGGATGACTCCGGTTTATTCCCATTGCCTCAGGCTGCTTTCAGCTGCCTCCATCTGGGCGGGTTTGGGGATGATTTGCTGACTCCAGTTGCCCTGGCTGGCTCTGGGCTGGCTCAGGTTGGCTCTGGTCGGGTCCATCCGTGCCCACATCCCGGATTTCCCCGCAGTCTCCACCACGTGGCACAGCAATGATGACGACGTTTACCGGGCGCCTCCGATCGACCGCTCCATCCTCCCCACGGCGCCGCGCGCCGCCCGCGAGCCCAACATCGACAGAAGCCGCCTCCCCAAGTCCCCCCCGTACACGGCGTTCCTGGGAAACCTGCCCTATGATGTCACGGAAGAGTCCATCAAGGATTTCTTCCGAGGGCTCAATGTGAGTGACGTTCCAGAGGGCGGGAATGCCGTGGGAACCCAGGATGTGTCTCTCTCTCTCTCCATGGGATGCCCGTATCCATCGCCGTGGGGCGTTTTCCTGGGATGTGGGTGTCTGTAGGTTGATCCTGAGAGAATCCCTTGATTCCCCAGGCGTGGATCAGCCATTCCCACTCCTCCAGTGGGGTTGAGGAGCCTCCAGTGGAGGGTTTCCCTGTGGAATCAGGTGGAGGTTAGACTTGGGGGGGTGGGGCAGAACAGCTGGCTCGCTCCCTGGTAGGAAGAAAACAGCATCAGGAAGCTCATGGATCACACAGAGGTGTTGAAAACCACAGGGAAATTAGTCCCAAATTGGGGAAAAACAAGTTTATTCCCATTTGAACCAATCCTGCTCTTCCCTCTCCAGCCCCGTACCTGACCTTGGCCTTCCTCATTCCTTTTCCCTGTTCCTTGGCATTTGCCATCCTTTAAATATAATTCCATGGATGCGTTGTGGGTTCTCCTTTGGTCCAAGCTGGATCCTGGCTTTCCAAAAGGTTTCCCATCAGGAAATCCATCCCAGGAAAACCCAAGGGATGCTCTGGGGCCCCCATGACCCCCTGAGATGTCAGTTGTTGGTGGCTCTTGACACTTCGCAGGGCTCTGATCAAGTATGAGCAAGGAGCTCCCACACTTTGGGAACCAAAATCCAGGGAAAAGAGGTTGTGGGCTACCGTCTGTCTATGCGAGATTTGTGCTGGACATATCCAGGGCTGGTTTTCCACTGGGATGAGCTCTGAGATGGCTCCTGCATCCTGGAGCCTGGGCTGGAGCCTGCAGAACCTACCTGGCCCTTCCCATTGTTCCCAGTGCAGCTGCCAGAGCTGGAATTCTCTTCCCAGTCCCTCAGCCCAAAGATGTTGGAAAGCTCTTCTGTGTTTGGGGTGGAACCCCCTCTTCCATCCTCATGCCTGAGGAATCCCCTCAATCCCTGGATATCCATGAGTCGCTCCATCCCAGATCCTGCCACCCTTCCACATTCCCCTTTGGAAGCCCAAGATCCTAAGGGGGGCTCCCCTGCCTTCCCTCCCTTGGCAGATCAGCGCCGTGCGGCTCCCGCGGGAACCCACCAATCCTGAGAGGTTGAAAGGTTTCGGATACGCGGAATTCGAGGATATCGATTCCCTGTTCCAGGCCCTGAGCCTGAACGAAGAGGTGAGTCCAATCCCAGCTTCCAAGAGCACATCCCAAGGCCTAAAGGGGCTCCAAGGACCCGGACAAGGATTTGGACATGGGCCTGGAGTGATGGGAAAAGGGCAAATGGCTTCCAGCTGGGAGAGGGGAGGGTCAGGTGGGATATGGAGAGGGAATTCCCAGCCCAGCACTCACTTCCTGCTGTTGTTCCAGTCTTTAGGAAACAGAAGGATACGAGTGGATGTGGCGGATCAAGCTCAGGATAAAGGTGAGTGTCCAGCTGAGGGTGCAGATCGGGCTGGGTAGGGATTCAGGGAGAGTGGCCAAGGGCCCAGCCCTGACCCTGCCCTGTTTCCTTCCTTTCCTCTTAATTTTCCTTTCCCTTTCCTTCTCCTTGTCCCTGTCCGTGTCCCTGGCTCCCAGCAGACCGGGACGATCGCTGCTTCGGCAGAGACCGGGATCGCTTCCGGGACTCGGAGCGGTTCGAGAGCGACTGGCGCGCCCGTCCCGCTGCTCCCGACACCTTCGATGACTTCCCCCCACGCCGTGACGATGGATTTGGGGACAGTGAGTGAAGGGAACAGGCCCAGCATTCCAGGCCCTCCCTCCTTCCTCTATGTCCTGGGAACCAGCGTTGTCCAGGGGCACCTGACACAGCTCTGCCTGAGCTCAGTCCCACCCTGAGCTTGTTCTGGTCCTCATTCATTCCCAGAACTCAGTCCCACCTGGAGCTAATGTATTCCCAGAACTCATTCCCACCCTGAGCTTGTTCTGGTCCTCATTCATTCCCAGAGCTCATTCCCACCCTGAGCTTGTTCTTTTCCCCATTTGGAGCTCATTTGTTCTCTGCTCTCATTCCTACCCAAACTCATTAATTCCCAAAACTCTTCATTCCCACCTGAGCTCATTCCCAGTTTGTAGGAATAATGGGGCCTCCTGCTCTCCCATGTGGAGCAGTACTGGGATTTTCCGCCTTCCTCGTGGCATCTCTGCCTATCCCAGTAAAAGGCCATTCCCCTTCCAGGGTATCGTGATCGCTATGATGACCGGTACCGGGACGGGCCGCGGCGGGACATGGATCGTGGCTTTGGGAGCCGGGATCGCTACGACGACCGCAGCAGGGATTACGACCGAGGTGGGAATTCCAAGGATTTCAGGGGTAGAGAGAGTGGGAGCGAGACCCCCCTGCCATGGCCAGCAAGTAACTGGGAATCCCCCACATTCCCAGACCCTTATCACTGGGAATCTGGGCTGCATTATCCCCGGTCACTCTCAGATGGATCCTTCTCCTTCCCCAGGCTATGATTCCCGAATAGGCAGTGGCCGGAGAGCCTTTGGGAGCGGATACCGCCGGGACGACGACTACCGTGGCTATGAGGATCGTTATGACCGGCGGGATGACCGGATGGATCGGTGGAATTCCCGGGATGATTACGGCCGGGATGATTTCCGCCGTGAGGACAGAGGTGGGGTGCCACTGGGGCTTTGGGAAAGGCTGGGATAGAATGGGAATGATCCCTTGAGAGTGCTGGAGTGTAATAGGAATGATCCCTTGGGAAAGGTGGGATGGGCTTGGAAGGGTCTCTTGAGAAAGGCAGGATGGGATGGGAAGGATCCCAGTGGAAAGGTGGGAAGGACAGGGAATGGTCCCTCAGGAAAATGGGCTAGTATGGAAATGTTCCCCATGGAAAAGTGAAAGAGAGTGGGAATGATCCCTCAGGAAAGGTGGGCAGGGGAAGGGAATGATCCCTTGGGAATGGTGGCATGGGACAGGGATTATCCTGTCAGTCCCAGCACTGTTCCAGGTGTGATCAGTGCCCACTGGGATCTCCTGGCTCGTTCCCAGGTCCCACCCAGAGGCCGAAGCTCAACCTGAAGCCCCGGAGTGCTCCCAAGGAAGAGGAAACTTCTGCAGCTCCTGCTGCCCAATCCAGCCGGGCTGCTTCCATCTTTGGCGGGGCCAAGCCTGTGGATACAGCAGCTCGGGAGCGGGAAGTGGAGGAGAGGCTCCAGAAGGAGCAGGAAAAACTCCAGCGGCAGCTGGAGGACGACAAGAGGATCGACAGACGGCCCCGGGAAAGGTGGGAATGGTGCCTTGGGAAAGAGGGAATGGGATGGGGATGATCCCTTGGGAAAGGTGGGAAGTGCTCTAATGGTCTCTTGGGAAAAGTGGGATAGGTAAGGAATGATCACTTGGTAGTGGTGGAAGGGGCAAAGAATGATCCCACCCAAGAGGTGAGAGGTAGGGAATGGTCTCTTAGAAAAGGGGGTATAGGCTGGGAATGATCCCATGGCAAAGGTGGGGATGGGCAGGGAATGATCCCCGTGGAGAGGTGGGATGGGATGGAAATGATCCCTCCAGAAATTCGAGGCTGATCCCCACAGAGAGGTGGGAGGGACAGGGAGTGGTCCCTATGAAAAAGTGGGATGGGTCAGAATGATCCCTTGGGGGTGGTTTGGGTGGGGTGGTGCTCATCCTGTGGGATAGGTGGGATGGGGCAGCCCTTTCTCAGCCCCCCTGATGCTATTTCCACCCTCTCCCAGGCATCCGAGCTGGCGGAGCGAGGAGAACCAGGAGCGATCCCGGACAGGCAGCGAATCCTCCCAGAGCGGCCCCGCGGGACCACCGGGAACGTCGGCGGGCTCGGGCCCCACCGGCCGCAGTGAGTCGGGGTCTGGGGTGGCTGGAGCAGCCAAGCCCAGGGTGTCCGGCTGCTCCCACACGGATCTGTGTCCCCCCCCAGCCACGCGGAGGAGGGAGAGCGAGAAATCCCTGGAAAATGAGCCCCTAGGAAAAGAGGAGGAGCCGCCCTCACCACCCCCCAAATCCCGGGAGGAGAAGCCGAAGGTGATGCCGGCGCCGCCTCCCAAGGAAAATGCCTGGATGAAGCGGAGCAGCCAGAACCCCCCTGGCAATTCCCAGAGCTCTGACTCGGAGCAGCCCTCCCCGACCAGGTGGGTGTCCCAGGAAGGAGCGGCCTGGGGGCAGCTTTTCCAGCCCAAAGCATTCCATGGGTCCCTGGTGTTCCCTGGTGGAGCCCCTTGCAAGGGCCGGGAGAAGGGGACCCTGACGTTCCCAGGGATGATCCTGTAGTGTATCCCAACATTTCTGCTGCCTATCCTGACCTGTCTAAGGCCCATGCCAACATTCCTGAATCCCAGAGATGTTTCTGGGCCCCATCCCAGTATTCCTGCAGCACATCCCAGAGTTCCTGTGCCCCATTCCAATGTTCCTGTGGCACGTTCCATGGAGTCACTGGCACATCCCAACATTCCTGTGGCCCAGGGATGTTCCTGCTCTATGTCCCGATATTCCCATGCCCCATCCCAGTGTTCTGTGGCACATCCCAACATTCCTGAAGCCTATGGAGGCTCTTCTGCCCATCCCAACCTTCCTGTGTCCCCTCCCACCATTCTCAGGTGTGTTCCTGGGCTCCATCCCAGCATTCTTGTGCCTGATCCCAACTTTCCTGGGGCTCAGGGGTGTTCCTGTGCCCCGTCCCAATATTTCCAGTAATTCGCTGTGCACCATTCTAATATTCCTGTGCTCCACCCCAACATTCCTAGGAATGGGGCCATTCCAGGGACCCCCCCTGATGCCCCCTCCCCTCTTTTCTCTCTCCCCAGTGGGGGCCCCTCTGGCCCCTCGCCCCCTGGAGATGATGGGGGCCCCCCCAAGACCCCCCAGAGGAGAGGTGAGAATGGGAGGGGAGGGCTTGGGGCGGGTTCTGGGGATTTGGGGGAGACTTAGGGGCTCAGAGGGTGTTTGGGTGGGGTTTGGGGATTTCGGGGGAGCTCAGGGGGCTTGGGGGGAGTTTGGTATCAGGGGATTTGAGGGGGTTGAGGGATTTTGGGGGGAGGTTTAAAGGGGGTTAGGGGTTTCCAGGGGATGTTGAGGCATCACTGGGAGGCTCAGGGGGTTTTGGGGGCTGTGGCCCCCCCATCCTTTCCCAGCAGAGGAACTGAAGCCGGAGGGGGGTCGGGAGAGCAGCTCCAAGGGCCGGAGCTGCAGCCGCGGCCCCGCAGGGGACCCTGAGAGGTGAGACCCCCCCAGACCCCCCTCAGGAATGGGGAGACCCCCCTGGGCACTGGGAATTTCCCCAGGGATTGACCTCTGATCTCTGCCCCCCAGGAGGGACCCCCGGAAGGAGCACGAGCCAAAGAAACTGGAGGAGAACCCCCCCTCTGTAAGGATCCCCAGGGGCCCAAGACTGGGGGAGGGACCCCCCTCAAATCCCGGGTTTGGGGGATTTTCACCATAACTGACCCCCCATGCCTCCAGTTAACAGAGGGGGCTGTGACCCCTCTTTGGGGTGAATGAGCCCCCAGGGGACCTTGACTCCTCAAATCTCATTTTTTGGGGTGTTTTGGGAATTTTCTGTTTCAGTGCCCCCCTGCCGCCCCCCACAGTTCAGCCATGGACAATCTGAGACCCCCTTTTGGGGGTGCACGACCCCCTTGGGGGTCTTCATCCCCTCCAAATCTTGGGGTTTGGGGGGCTTGTGGAATTTTTTTCAATAATGACTCCCCTGACCCTCCCAGCTCAACCACCCCAGCAATTTTGGATGTCTCTGCCCCCCCCCGTGGACCCCCTTGGTTTTGGGATAAATATCCCCTAAGGATCTTTATCCCCCTCAAATCCCATTTCTGGGAATTTTTCCTGGTTTTCCCTGCAGTTCAGCCACGCCAGCAAATACGCCGCGCTCTCCATGGATGGGGAGGATGAAGGTGATGATGAAGAAGGAGCTGAGTAAAAGCTTCCTCCCCCTCCTCCTCCTCCTCAGCCGCTGTGGGAACTTCCGGAGATTCCCAAAAATCCCAACCTTGATCCAGGCGAGACGGAAATAAAGCCTAAAACTCATCAATTCCCTCAGCTACGGCTTCTTAAATCCTGAAAAAAACCCACCCTGAGCGCACGGGAATCACCCCAAAATCGGCCCGGGGGGCAGGAGGGGTAATCCCAAGAGTTTTCTCGAAGGAAAAGCGGGCCCCCACTCCGTGTTTTCCGTGGAATAAGGGGTGAGGAATAGCTGGCCTTCCTCCCACCCCAATCCTCACTGGAGCCCCTCCAAAACAGGGATGGGGAGGTATCCAGTCCCCCCAAATCCTCCGGGGTCTGGGATCCCACTCTGCCCCCCATTTTCCACACCTCTGGAATGTCAATTTCCCCCAGACACCTTCATCATCCTCCTGCTCACAGGTGTCCCTCCAATTCCCCCACCCAATGTTTGGGATGCAAACCCTGCCCTTTACAAAGGAAAACCTGGATTTCCACCCCAGAACCTCAAGATATTCCAAGATTTTTGGGATTTGGGGTGGGCTGTAAAAATGTGTAAAAAGAGCCTTCCCAGAAGTTTTGGGAGGTCCTGGGGGAGTTTTGGGCTTCTCCCCCAGGTTGGGGGCTGCTTTGTTTTCTCCAATAAAATGAGCTTAAAAAGATCCAGAAAGGCCCCAAATCCTTCTGCCCTTCTCCCCCCCTCGAAGGGGAACGGGGCAGTTCCCAAAGCCCCCCAGGGGGAATTTCCTGCCCTGACATTGGCCTTCCTCTCCTGGGGCTCCCTTCTTCTTCCTTCTTGAGTCCTTCTCTTTCCTCATTCCATCCTTCCTCTTCCTTCTCCCACTTCCTCCTCTTTCCTCATCCTTCTTCATTCCTTTATTCCTGCTTTTCCCCGTCCATCTTCCTCTTTGCTTCCACCATCTCTTCCTCCTCCCCCTTTCCTCTTCCATTTCCTTATTTCTTCCTCTCCCCCCTTCCTCTTCCACTTCCTTATTTCTTCTTCCTCTCTCCATCATTCCATCTCTTTCTGCTTCCCTTTCACCTTCCTCCTTCCACCTCATTCTTCTTCCTCTTCCTCTTTCTCCTTCCTCCTTCCTTCCGTCCTTCCTCCCATTCTTCCTCCATTTTCCTCCCTCCATCTTCTTCCTCTTCATCCCTAGTTCTTCATCCTCTTCCTCCTTTTTCATTGTTCCTCCTTCACTTTCATCCTGATCCTTCCTCCTTTGCTTCCTTCCATCCCTCCTCCTCCGGCCCCGATGATTAACGGTAATTAATTGGGGGCGAGGGCACAGCCCTGAGCGCTGGCATGCCCCCCCCCCCCCCCGGCCCTTCCTCTTTCCCGGCTCTTCCCAACCGCTGGAATGCCGGAACCCGCCTCCCCCACCGCTGGAATGCGGGCCCCCCCCGCGGCGGCTCCGGCCCCACAAAGGGGGGTCTGTCTTGGCCGGGTTGCGGGGGGAGGACCCCCAGGACTGGGAGGACCCCAGGGGCCGGGAGAAGGGGACCCTGACAACCCCGACCGGGAGGGGGGTCCTGATTCAGGCCCCCCAGTCCCCTCTATGCACCCCAAAACCCTCAATCCCAAATCCTCTTCCTGCGCCCCAAAAAGCCCCTCCCCAATTCCCCTCCTGAGCCCCAGTTCCCTCCCTGCACCCCAACCTCCCCTGCACAATAACCCACACCTAAAACCAGCCCTGCACCCCAAAACCCTCCTGAAACCCAAACCCCCTCCTTGCACCCCAATTCCCCCCCTATAACCCAAAACGCCCCCACTCCAACAACCCCGGCATGAGCGCCCCAGGGGAGCGCAGAGACCCCAAACCCCTCCCTTGGGATGCCCCTTGGGGGGGGCTCGTTTCAAGGGGAGGAATTGGGGG
>JANPWX010019206.1:0-57724 GCA_024734555.1 Trochalopteron elliotii
CCCCCCAGAAAACAAACCTCCACCACCCCTCCCCCCAGCTCTGGGTTGGGGAAGGAATTCCTTGGAGGAACAGTGGAAAAAACCTATTTATTGACAAATAAACAAAAAACACTCCCCAACACAAGGGAAAAGAAAATAGCCCCAGATGATACTCAGGCAGTTGCTGTGAAGGGAGGGCGCAGAGCTTCTCTCGCGGGCCCCAGAGATCCCAGATATTCCCAGGTCAGGTCTGGAGCCGGTCCAATGATCTTCAGCGGGGGGGGGGAAGAAAGAAAAGGGAGAGAAAAAGGAAAAAACTGGAAGCAGCGAAAGCCAGCAAAAGCAAAAGCCAGCAGCAAAAGCAAAAGAAAAACAAGAGCCCAAAGAACAAGTAGCCCTGCTGCGGCAAAACAGCCCGCCGAGGGGGGGAGCCCAGGGGCAGCTGTTAGACATAACAATGTAGAGCACAGGGACAAAGCTGCACGATTGGGATAGGAGGCACCGTCAACCCAGGACATTAATACAGATATTCCCTACCAAAAACCTCCAGAAAAAACTAACAATCAGGTTTTTTTAAAAGAAAAACAAATGTTTTAAACACATTAATGATTTCAATTTATCCTGGAATGTTACTGGTATTTCCTTCGAAGTCTGCCAATCCATACTTAATTTTAACTAAGAATGTGAAAAACATGAAGTAGTCAAATATTTTTGTTAATGGCAAGATGTGAAAATGTTAAGAAGTTGGTGAGCAGTATTTGATTTATAAGCCTACAAATATAGGCAAAAATATATATTTTTTAATGTGTTACCTTACTGATAGCAACACAAAAGTTTCCCAAAATGGGATAATGCAGCTGTCTTGGTTTAGGGCAAATTTGGGAGGAAATTTCCGAATGGGGTTCTTCTGGAAAGCAAATCTAAACAGCCCCTCTCCCCAGCCGGTCCGGGGAAAGAACTCCCTCAGAGAAGAGTGGAAAAAACCCTATTTATTTAACAAACAAAATGCTCACAAGCATAAAGAATGAATAATAATAACAATAATAATAATATGAAACAATAAAACCTCTCGCCGCTCCCAAGAGAGATGACAAAACTGAGAGTCCGTGCCAGGAGTCTGTTTATCAGTACCAGTCCCTTCGGTGCGGGAAAATGCCGAGTCCCGGCCCGGTGGGCCACAAGTGCAAGATCCCGGTGCTCCCCTGGGTTTTTCAGTCCAGAGCAGATTTAAACAGTCTCAAAAAAAAAAAAAGGGAAAAAAAGAAACAGTCCAGGAAAGCTTCTTTGCCTCAGCTAGCTAGACTAACAAGGGAAGAAAAAAACTCTCTCTGGCTGCCCTCCGTGCATCCGACAAAGGAAAAAAACCAAAAAACAACCACACAGTCCCAAGGACGAGAGAAGATCCTGAGGAGTGAACACTGTTTTTCAAAACAAACTGCGCTCTTCTTCTTTCCCTGCTCACTCTCAGAACCAGTCTTAAAGGTACAGAACACAGAACAGACGATGTGGGGATACAGGCATCATAGTCACCCTAGGACAGCAGCTTAGAGAGCACCTGGTTTAAGACTGTTGTTGCACAGCTGAAAAAATAAAATGTCATATCAGGTTGAGGTCACGTTTGTCTAAGAAAAACTAACAGGAGGATTTCTATTGTCAACACAGGAGATGAGCAGTGCGATAACAGCAAATTATACTCTCTGTTCCACCCCCTGTTATAGAAGTGACTTGAGATTCAAGCCTCAGCCAGGAATTTCATTACTCTTATACATTTTTCACAAAGGCAGTATTTGCAAAAACAGTGGTAAAGAAGGGTCAGAAATTTTCATGAAAACATGAGATGATTTTTGACTGTGTGTGCAGTACTATAAGCACGTTTAGAACCCCAAAAGATGCTTAATACAAAGTAACATAAATGTAATGTAAAGTTAACATGCCTAGGCCTTGGTCTGAGAATGAGTGGATGTTGGCTCGTATTTAGTTCATGTTGTGTTAAAGGTCTGGGGATTTTTTGTTTGGTTTTCATTTTTTTGGTTTTAAAATGTCAGCATAAGAATATAAACTAAAGTTGAAGATAATTTAGAATATTATGAGTTAATAAAAAGTAAAATGCTTTTAGGAGGTGAAGAGTACAGAACTTTGTTACTTTTCAAACAACAACAAAAAATTATTAACAGTTCTGGTTTTATTGTCATTCAATTGAGCAAAGCCCAGAGTCTGGGGATGTCAGTTTTCAGGTTTTTAGTGAACAGTGGCTACTCCAGGGTTTTGTAGTTGAGTCTTCATGAGCAGTTGCAGGGCCGAGCCTGGCGCTGTCCCTCAGTGTCCCTGTCATTTTCCCACTTTTCTTCTTGCACTAAAAATCAAGGTTTCTTTCTTCCCTCGAGGGAGGAGACAGGTGTGTAGGGGACAGGTCTCCCAACTCATGGGTGTTGGCATGGGGTAGTGGGTTCCTTTGTGGGGTTGTGCTCTTGGGTTTTGCTGTCCAGACCTGCCAGCAGTGCTGGGTGAGTTGTCTCGTGGGACTCTGCTGTGATGGGTGGCACCAGAGAGGGAATTTTTCACTTCCAGAGTGTGCCAGTGCATCCCTGTGGGGTGGAGAGCCAGCCAGCCAGCCCGCCCCAAACCCATTGCTGTGTCTTTTGCTGAAGGAAAATGAAACTCCCGAGTCAGAATTGGGGCCTGCAGAAGTAGAGCAGATGTGGAACATGGGACCAGATGAGAGCTGAGGTGTTCCTCTGGATGTCCCTCAGTTCCTGTTTAACTGATTTTAGCTGCTCACTTAGAGGCAAAGGCTGCTCGAGGATGACCTATCCAGTTCTATCAGTAGCAGGTACAACAAGCCTCGGAGCTTCATCAAAAGAGGAATTTGGAGTGTATGAGCAGGAATCTGACTTTTAACCTGAGCATTTCACAAGTGTGAAGCTGCTGCACAACTTCTGCTAGAAAGCAGCACTCATCTTTTTGTCATGTGTTAAGGAAGTTCATCCATCAGATTCAGTAGATGGATCAGCTCCAGCCCTGTGGCTTGCTGTGAAATTGCTATTTGGCATTGCCCATCTATTGTTGCAGAGCAGTTAGTGCTGCACGTGGCTTTGTAGTTGTTCCTTTTTTAAATAAGTCAGTGTGAAAGGTATTACTTTGCAGATGCTTTGCCATCCATAGGGAGGATCAGAATGTGACTCCATAATAAGGAATGGGCTTTGTGCTCAGTTGGGAAGAAGCCTGCACACGTGTTCCCTACCTTATTACCTTGCTCTTGTTTCCTATTGGAATGCTTTTTAAATGTCTGAAATGTGGTAGGTGACTGACATCTGCTTAGGCAGACACCAGGAAGAGCTTCTTGATAATTATGCATTTAAAACTTTGAAAGAACAGTAGATAGATGTCCCTGGAAATATTTATTGCATCCATATGAAATAGCCCATTTTTTAGTGGCTGCTGGTGTATTTCCATAACGAGCATGTTCCACTGGGATTGTTTACTTTAATAAAACTTTTCACTGCTTCACTCTGATTGTATCTGGTCTTGGATAAGAATAGTTTGCAGGGCAAAATGAATGAGTGGCTTTATGCATAATACAGGAGTATCAAATTAATCAAAATGTAAGGTGCTTTCTGCTTTTTAATACTGACTAAATGTTTTTCTTGCAGAAGTTAGTTGAGTTGGCTGCAAAATAGATTGTTATATTAAAATGTCTTTTTTTTTAACCACCTTTAAAAAAAAATTGACTTTTTCTTTATAAAAAGGTCTTGTTCCCACAACACATGTGAGAAGTACTCTAAGAGTTGGCTATGGGAAGAAAGAAGTAGTAGAATTTAAGAGGATTAACTATGGCTTTGGGAAGCTGTGACAAATACTGAGGGGTCCTGAAAGTCAGAACAGTAGCTCATGAGTGGGGTTTCTTGGATTTCCAGCCTGATTTTTCCTAAGTGAAGGATGTTTGATCCATTGAGCCAGATTGTTGTCTTCCAGTTTTTATTGCCATGGCTGATGTTCTGAGCAGCTTGTGGTGGAAGACTGGAGCCATTTCATATTTGGGTGCTTTTAAAAAAAGAAATTAAAGTGGATAAAAGCTTTCTGCAGATTTACCAAGCCCCTGGCATTGCTGCACACCCCAGTCAGTGGTACCAGCCTGTGGTGTGGCACCCTGCAACTGGCACTTTGATTTTGAGAAAGTAAAATGCTTGGGGGGAAAAGGCAAATAGTGCAGGGATTAGGGCCTCACCTCTTTCTCCTTTTGTCCCCATATACTTTGGATCCTTGTACAATTGTTCTTTGTTCAGAAGCAGCCTGGGATGCTGCTGTCCCTGCTTCCCTGAAGCTGCTCACAGTGTCTCTGGTACAGCTGTTGTCTGCTCATAAGCAGCAGCTTTGAGGTGAGAGGTTAGTCTCTGTTCTCACTGCCCTGAGCCTTTTCAGCTGTTTTGGTGTGGAATTTTGCAGAACAGCTTTGCCAAAATAATTTTCTGATGTGTTTTTACAGTCGATCTGCACATTTTGCAGGAGTCTGATAGCTCCCAAGTAAGGGATGTACTGTTTAGCAGTAACATTTTTGGGCTATGCTTAATGCCACTGATGAATTCTGTAAAAATGTAGGAAATTCGCAGTAATTTAACATGGAATAAGAAACTAATAATATTGATCTTTCTGGGTTATTACATTTGCTTTTAAAGGTAGATGAAGCATTAACACCTGAGACTGCAGCATTGATCATGGCAGTGTCACTGTAGAAACCTGATGACTGTCACTACTTCAGAGATAATATAAAGAGCAGCCCACCTTTAAATCAGGTAACTTCCTTCTCCATGCTGAGGCTGGAAGAGTTTTTCCACTGAGTTTCAACAAAGGGCAGATTCACAAATTCTGTTCTGCCCAGACAATGGGAGTTTGCAGTGATGGTGCTGTGAATTTTCCAGTTGCTGAGCATTTCCCATGAAGTGTTCTGGCCTTTTCTTAGCTGTTGCGTTGGAAACCAACTTTCAGAATATGAGTTTGAGGTCTGCAGGAGTAGAGATATTTCCAGATCTTCTTTTTGGAAATATTTGTGGTGTTTATATGTGGTGTTTTCCAATATCTGTGGAAAATAACCTTAGAAGTATGACATGTGTTGCCATGAATCCCTTTTGTTAAGGAAAAGAACAGTTGATGATGTTTTTGGGGTATCCAGTTGGGCACCCCTAGGGTGAAAAGTGCTGAGAAGAAATCTTTGAAAAGGTAAAAAGTCTGTTTTCAGTGTTGCAAGTTTATTTTAATGAAAAACAAAAATCTTTGTTTGCAAGTGGAAACCTTTATTTTAGCTTAATTATATGTTTCTAATTCTGCAATTACTATTTCAGTTGTGATAGCCTCAATACTCTATTCAGTACTACTTTCAGATGTTTTATTAATTAATTTACCAAGAGCAGCTTGCATGTGGCCTTTTTCGATTCCTGTATTTTTGATAAAATACAAGAATTTCTGAAAGCCTTTCTGTCCTAGGGTGACGTTATGATGCCTGTATCCCCAATCATCTGTTCTGTGTGTGCTGTGTGTTCTGTACCTTTAAGACTGGTTCTGAGAGCGAAGCAGGGAAAGAAGAAGCGCGCAGTTTGTTTTGAGAAAACAGCGTTCACTCCTACACATTCTTCGCTCTGGGCTCTGTGTGTTCGTTGGAGGTACAGACAGTGGTCGGAGAGAGAATTTTTTTTTGCTTTTAGTTAGTTTAGCTAGCTGAGGCAAAGAAGCTTCCTGGAACGTTTTTTTTTCCTTTTTCTTGGGACTGTTTAAATCTGCTCTGGACTGAAAAAACCCAGACAGACACTGGGATCTCGCACCTGTGGCCCACCAGGGCCTGGACCTCGGCATTTTCCAGCTCTGAAGGGACTGGGACTGATAAGAGGCTGAGAGAGCTGAGCTAACTCCTGGCAAGGACTTCTCTCAGTTTTGCCATCTCTCTTCAGAGTAGCGAGAGGTTTTATTGTTTCATATTATTCATTCCTTATGCTTGTGGGCATTTTGTTTGTCAAATAAATAGTTTTTTCCACTTTTCTCCGAGGAAGTTCTTTTCCTGGACTGGCTGGGGGGAGGGGCAGTTTGGGTTTGCTCTTCAGAGGAACCCCATTCGGAGGTTTCCTCCCAAATTTGCCCTAAACCAGGACACTTTCACAGCAGTTTGAGGTTTAAATTTAAAATAAAAGTAGTCATAGAAAACAGAGTTTTAAAGCGGTTTTGTCAGACATAAATATTAAATGTGTTAAGTTTCTGTTCAGGAATGCAAAGAGGCTGTGTATTAATGTATGATTCCCTAAGGCATCTCCCACTCTCTTCTGCTATTTTTTTTTCCTCCCTGCCCTATGTTTGCCTTTTTGGATAAGTAATTGCATAATGAATTTAGGGAGTGCTGGGAGTCAGGAAATGAAAGGTGTAGCCATTTCAGACTGATAATAATATATATTTTGGGCATCAAACCTTGATGCAAAAACTTAAGTAGATCACTGGAAGAAGTTTGTGTGATACAGGATTTAAAATTGCTAATGAGTAAATGCTGCTGAGGATTTGGGATTTCCCCTCCCTTTTTCCTGTTCCTTCAGAGCCCAGAGGGTATCTGAGAGTCTTTAATAGTGGGTTTTGATTTTTGAATGTAACAACATAGTAAAAGTCTAATAAAGTAAAACAAGTTGCATGGTTTCAATTTCTAGGGGTGGAATGGTTTTTTTTTTTGTTTTTTTTGGGTTTTTTTGCTTTTAAGCAGTTTAGCAGAAAGCAATTAAGAGAGCTCATTCTAGTGGCTAATCAAAATCATAAACCAAAACACAAAATAAAGGCAAAGTATAAATTAGTGCTACTGAAAAGATGTTCCCAAACCAGCTGTGCTTACATACATCAGGTTTACATTATTAACTGCCCCATTTCTCCACCAGTATGTTGTCAGCACAGTGGAATGAAGCCTTCATCTTTACCCATTATTTCCTTTCATAAAAACTAAAATAACTCCATCATAAAATAAGGCAGAAAATAAAGTCACATAAGACACAGAGTTGGAAATGTGCCTTTTCATTCAAATGTTTTGTTTAAAAAAATAAAAAATAAAGCGGTGAAGCTGCTCATGAAGAGTTGAAGAGGAGCTGCAGAGCTGGCTGAGGTAAAGATGACAGATGGGTGAGGGGGCTGGCGGGGCCTGGAGCCCTCCTGTTGGGGCTGACAGATCCATCCAGCAGTGGCACTGGGGCAGGGAGGCATCAGCTCCAGTAATGGAGAGATGTCTGCTGGAAAGATTGCTCTATCACCCTGATGGGGTCCTTACATGCTGTAAATCTGAGATTGTTCTGGGCTGCCGCAGAAATGAGCAGCTCCTTCTCCCTCCCAGAATGAAATGTCGGGCAGGGAAAGGAGGGACAGAAATGAAAAGCAAAAATGAGGAAAGTTATCTTTTTAACGTAAATCTCTTGTGGAAACAATATCAGAGCCATTAGTGGTTTGAAAAACAGCACTGTGGCAGGGCAGAAAGAAGCTGCTTTATGGCCTCTCCTCCCTCCCCTCCCTGGTGCCTTTAGTCTGGCTGCTGGAGTGATGGGCTGCTCTAAATTTCTGTGTGGGAAGTGAGGTCCAAGGTGGTGACAGCTCATGGAGTCCCCATCCCTGGACGTGTCCAAGGAATGCCTGGATGTGGCACTCAGTACTCTGGGCTGGGTGACAAGGTGGGGATCGCTCACAGGTTGGACCTGATGATCTCAGAGGTCTTCTCCAGCCTAATTGGTTCTGTGATTCCTTCATTGCCTTTGGATTGTGATACAGAGCAAGGATGGTGTGGTGATCCAGGCCCTCCTGCCCCAGAAGGGAAGCTGAGGATCAGCAGTTTCCAATGAGTTCTGAAGAGCAGTAAAAAAAGATCATGAGGCTTGCCTGGGGCTTGGGTGTCTGAGAACTTAGAGGATCAGCCCCTGGCACACAGGCACTGCTTGTGGAAGCTGGCCATGAATGCAGCTGTGCTACCCTGCCCTTGCTGCCATTGATTTCTGCATCCTGTGTGCAGCTTAGGTTCATGCTGTGTCTGGTGTGAAGAAGCTCTGCTTCAGGGTTTACTTGAAATCCTGCCCTTGTTCAAAATGCTTTGGGAGTCCTGAGCTGCTGCAGGGTTTGGTTGCCCTGGTCAGCAAATACTGTGCATCCTTCTTATGCCCCAGTAAGGACAGATATGTGAACATAATCTATCTTACCAAATTTATATGAGCTTTTATTAAGTTTAGGTAGCTTATCAATATAGATTTCATAGTAGGAAACATGGAAAATTTAGAGGTAATAATTCATCTAATTTGCAAAGGGGAACTTGAAACACACTTTGTTATTAAATATAATTCAAACTAGGCAGAAAAGTGGATAGTTAGACACAATGTCCTGTGATTTTCATGGGTAGATTGCGCAAAGCTGACTCAATAGGTGTGTTTGCTAAGATTACTGATTTTTCTAGACATGGGAAAGGCTGCCATTGCTGTCTGGACTTCTGTAGAGCATGTAGTTAAGGAAATTCCTGTGCAGGTTGGCAAAAAATGGGGAAAGCAGCTTAAGCATGTTCAATGTAATTTGAAATTATCAGACTTAAGAAAGGTTACTTGATTGAGTTATCAAGGATTTTTTTGTGTCTGATCTTATTTAATATTTTTAATGATCACCCAGAGACAAAGTGGATGTGTGGTAATACAGTTTGCTGATGACAGATGTAAGAAAATATTGTCAATATATAGAAGAATAAAAATGACAATTTGGTAACTTGAGGGACTTGAGTAATTGAAACGCGATGGAAATTCATAAATTATAGGGCCAATAATTCACTTAAAATGACTGCTAAATCTGAAACACTAGGCCAGACAAAATAATGGAGTTGATTAAAAGAGACTCTAAAAGACACCAAGAAGGAATGGTGTAGAGAAGTGAGGGAAAGCTCTAATTCCTTTTAGAACTCAGATCATTGAAGCTGCTCCAGGAAGGGCCTTGCCTGTCCTGAAGGCATCAATACTTGAGTCTTTGCAAGAAGCTCCACTCCTGTCTAGATAATTCCTGTTCCCTGGAATTAGATGTGGCTCTTTGTGCTCTGCTGTTGGGGACTTGCTGTCAGTGCAGTTGGGAACAGAGAGGCTGCTCCTCCAGGAAGGCTCTGCTAAAATGGTCCTACCTTCACCTTAACTACATTTGCTCAATGTTTGCAGATGTGTATTCTTTTTATTTTTTTTCTCCACTACTTAAAAGGTTTTCTGCCCTCCATGCACTGTCTGCACCATCTCTTCTGCTTCAGTCTCTTCAACAACTACTGTTTGTCTCACCAGAGATCTCAGATGCTTGTAACCATCCCATTTGTTCCTCCCTAGATGTTTGCTTATTTGTGTTTGCTGTTATACGTACTTATTTTGCATTGTACCTTGCCTTTTTGTTTGTCTAATCTGTATGTTCTGACTCTATTACAAGTAATCATTTGAAGCCCTCCTGTGCCCAGTGGGATGTTGAGTTATTTGTTGCACACACACAGTCTGCTGCTTCTACGCTGAACCTCACAGTCCGCAGTGACCTTTGGTTTGTCAGGTTGTTTTTTCAGGAGGGGAGGGAAATTTTTATCTTTTTTCTCATTAGAAGATGAGAACAAGCTGAGTTTAATGGATATTAGAGTATTAGCATTCTGTTGTTTACCTTTCCTTCTCCTTTCTACCTGCACAAGAGAGGAAGCAGCATTCAGGTTAGAGTGAAATAAAGGACAACTTCATCAACTTCATTCAAATCAGGCAGCATCCCAGGAGGGGAGGCCATGCTTCAGCAAAGTAACAGGCCTCATTTTAAAGGGATCCAGGCACTTGCAGTTTATGGAGAGTGAACTGAAAAAGTTTGGCTAAAGCCACCCAGCAGATGAGCTGAATGATGGGGAATGGAAAAAAGAGTCACAGAAAGGATGGTGGTGGAAAGGACTTCTGGAGTTCATCCTATCCAAGCTCCTGCTTGAGCAGGGTGCCCAGAACCATGTCCAAACAGCTTTTGGAGAGATTCATTACAATATATCAATTTATTTTTGCTTAATTTCCTGTATTTATTTATTTGACAGTATAGTTCAAACACTTAAACATGTGAAGAACAGCCCATGAAGAGATTAACCCTGCTCTCTTGATTTTTTTTTTCATGTATTCAAGGAATAGCTACACTGAAATATGTATTTTGCATTTTGTAGTGGATGTTGTAATGATTTCTGCAATTTTTCTCTCAGTAAATTATCAAAACCCCCTCTAAGAATGATTTGCAGTTTGGTGACTGAGCTGTGTTGTTTTCCTGCAGTTCTTTGTATTCTGTATTGTTTCATGCAATGAAATTATCTACTGTAAAAAGAAATGAATATATTATTTAATTTATTTTAAAATTTTGGAAAATTTGTACACGATTGCAGCAATTTATGCATCATTCAGGTAAAATCCCATAGCTTGTTTAAACTCTGCTTCTAAACTGTCTGTGTAATGGCCACTGTTCCTTTTAGTCATAGGACATGGGGCACAGGCTGTTATTTTTCTTCTCTGTGTCCCTGAAATTGCTAAAAATTGTGGAAAATAGATGGATAAATGGATAAGAAATAGCAAATAGTAAACAGCAGTTTCCATGTTTTGTCTTTATAGACAATTGCTTTCCAGTGCAGTTTCTGAGATTTTCTCAGCAGCTTTGGGACTTTTTCCTGCTCTTCCTCCCAAGTTCTCAGGTCTGTAATGAAGTGTTGTCCTCCCATAAAAATGTCATAATCCTCGAGTGATTTAGAGTGCTTCTGGAGCTGAGATTGATGACACAAGGAATAGTTTGCTGTAATACACTTAAAGGCATCATGGTCTAGTTGCCAGAACCAGGAGTTGAGGAACTTAGGTCTCATTGCTGGCCCTGGAAATGATTTGTGTGGTGACCTTGGACAAATCACCTCATCTCTTTGTGGCTCTACTGTGCAGGTTGTGGGATGGGGATCCTAATGCTCGTGTAGCCTCATCAGGTACAGTGTGAGGAACGCTGTGGGCAGGATGAATTTGCCATGAGGGGACAGCTTAAGTCTATAAATTCCATATGAAGTAAAAATTATCTGCTTTATCTGAGTTTATCTTTACTAAAAGCCTGGAAACAAGTGCATAAAATTCTGTGTGAGTTTTCTCATCAGTCTTGGCTATTTCAGGATCTCACCCTTTTTGCTGGAATCAGACACTTGCTTCCCTAGCAGGGTGCATTTTCCATTTGAATCCACTGGAATTCACTCAGGATATTTTTCAAATTTATAGTTCCTGTTAAGAAAGGAGGTTTGCCCAGTGGGCCAATTGCTGTGTTTTAAAGTACATATTTATTATATAATCGATTTCACTCTGCTGTTCTAATATTCAGCAAGGATTAATTTTTCCACAGTTATGAACCTGCCTTGTGCTCACATCCTGCTTGGGAATTGCACATGTAGGGTACCTGTATTGACCTGCTGAAGGTAAAAAAAAAAAGTAAAGAAGTGAGGTGGCATATGGCCAGTCTGATTTCATAGATATAATTTCTTCTATTTTCTGTTGATTCTTACTATATTTGCTCAGTTTCAGTAGCTGAGGATTTTAAGAAAAAAGGGTTAATATTAGGAATTCCACAATGAGGTTTGTGTTTGGCAGTAGTGGGTACTCCTGATGAGCATCACTTACCTTGTGCCATGGGATTAGTCTTGGCTGCCTGAAGGGAGAACATCTCCCTTTCCTTTTGTTCTCTCAGCACCTGTTGGGAAGCTACAGACACATTTGTTCAGGTGCTTTCATATAACATCTATTTTGATGATATATGTCTTAAATACATTGCAATTCTAGAACAAAATCAGGCTTAGGAAGGATTTCTGTGTTGGTGCATGCAGCTGGGGACCTTCCATGATCGTCCAACGGGAGGTGCCTTTCATTAGAAAGCACTGGAAATATGTAGAAATGAAATTAGATATGGTATCTTAAGGCTTGCATTCTGTTCTTTATGTATCAAAGAAATAAATAACAGAATTTAACCTAATATAAAATAATTTTTCTGGTCCTTTGAGGGTGTTTTGTCTATAGTGTAGGAAGATTTTATTACCATTTAACCTTACTGTTTTCTTCATGTTTCCTTTTAAGAGACATATTAAAAGGAACATACCAGACTGAGAATGGACATGACATTCAGGTTTAAAAACGGAGTGTTTAATGGAATCATGAATAAATGAAAACAGATTTGTCTGTCAAAAATTAAATAGGAGTATTCTTTGATTAATATCAAAATCTAATCTAAAATAGTTTTAGCCATTTCATACAGGTGACATCTGTGCTTAAATATAATTTCCTCTCCCTGTTCTGGCATGACTGTTAATTACTTACTCAATGTAGTTCAACATTTAGTTAATAAATGTGTCAAGCTTTTACCATGGTGTTCTTTTTGCAGAGTTGTGAATTTGCAATTAGTTTTAGATTTACTACATGGTGACAGACAATGCTGTATAAATAGAGGTTAAACACACAATTTGCATATTAATTTCATGATTCATTTATTCAATGATTTATGTGGATATAGATTGTATTTAATCTCCGTGCTGTAGTTGTTTCAGGCATGACGAACAGAATCACTACACTGGTGGAGAAGTAATGATGTCTGTATTGAGCCACAGCAGCAGAGGAACAATGAGAGATTTGGAAACCCAATTATTCATTAATCTCAATACTTTTTGAGAGGCTGGTGAAAAGCAGTAATAGGTTTGTAAAGCATGTATTTACAGATGTACATGTGCATGTACATGCACATACACACTGGGGAATTGGATACTCCATTCTCGGGTTTTTTAGGTTTTCTTTCTGCCCGTGATTTAAGGTGGTGGTTCTGGTGGTGGTTCGAGCTGGTTCTTTTTCTGCTCTCTGTCCCTCTGAAGCCTTTTGGCTCGGCACGCGAATGAAGAGGAGTCTCAAGGTCTTGTTGTTTCTTGGTTTCTTGCATGTTTATTATTTCTTATCTTACATTTCTCTCTGTGCCCGGACGAGATGTTCACAGCAGCTCGGACACAGGGCGACTCCCCCCGTGATGGGAGGTTGCTGCCTTCTTATAGAGATAATTATGTGTCTATTATTTACAATTCTGTGCCAATGCCTATTATCTATACTAAAAAGGTCATTTCTACTTTGACCCAATCTTCTCTCAACTACTTTGTGCCCACGTCACATCAGAAGATGGAGGCCAAGGGAGAACAAGAAGAACCCAGGGCACCGCCCTAAAATCTCCATCTTGTCCCCTATTCACCTCCATTCTAAAAATCCCAGAACTACAAAATTCTTCACCCTGTGCAGTGCTGAACTACTGTTTTCACACCTTTGTGACTTGTAATTCTTCTCTCAATGTTAGAAACTTTTTCCATGGACTAAAATCAAAGCCTGTGTCTTCCTGGGCTCTGTGCCAGGCAACCCCCCTGTACAGACCCCCCTGTCCAGGATTCAAACTCTCTTTCTTGGGTCCCAGGCCTCTCTGCCGAGGTCTGTGACCATCCAGGGCAACCAAAGGAATGCCCTGGACTCCGACACTCCATCTTGTCTCTAATAACTCACATTATCATTAGATTGTGCTCTGTGCCCACTTCTGTTAACCTTGGAGGCCAGGTTAGTCACCACCTTCCCATTCTGGTCCTGCATGTGTCATGGCATTATGTTCTGGACTTAACGTGCATGTGTGTTTCATTTAAGTGTATTGTATTCCAGAAGTCTCCATCTCTACTACTTCTGGTCAGATCATTTGCATTCGCTCCCCCATAATTTATTCCAATTTTTATAAGGAGCATAACGAGTATTATTTTGTCTGTAAAACCCTTTGTTATAAATGATCAACTAGCCAATCGGATATAAAGAATAAATTTTATTTTTCCATTTTAAATCTATCTGGGACAGCCACAGGGAACAACATTCGAATGTTGGGTGAAACAGCCGACTGACAGCAGGGTTGCTATCTCGCACTGTTCCACGATTTGCTGGTAGTTGAGTCCGGGTTCTTATACTGTATTTTGTGCCTCCCGGCAGCAGAGGTATTGTGTTTTTCAAATTCAAGCCCAGTCTTTCACTTGATGATGAACCCTGAACAGATTTCCCGGTGCTGGGCCACGTCTGAAAGGATTTTCTGGGAATCTTCTTTTGGGATGATGATGTCGTCAAATTCAGGGTCCACCCTCGAAATGGGTATCGATGTGTTGATGGTGGGTTGATGGTGGGTTGATGGTCCGGGTGCCCAAGATCTGATTAGCTCAAGGAGCTACATCCTGGCAAGCCACCCTCCTTTCTGGTGTAAATCGAGATGTTAGTTTGTATACAAAGCATGTCCCGGCATTTGGTGAACGCCCATCCCAGTCCGGGAATTAAGGTTACTTTTTATACTCACAGGGTTATAGAAAATATACATTCTATCATCTACTATAACTTCCTTCTATGTTTTAATTGCACGAATTTATAATTACATCTATTACACCTTTATCTGTTTTTTTAATCCATAAGTTTAAATTTTGTTTTATTGAAGAGAAGAGCAAAGTATTCATAGGTGAGATGAGAACTTGAGAAAATACATGCTCTGATTTATATATGCCTATTATAAATACATG
Source organism: Trochalopteron elliotii (assembly GCA_024734555.1). Classification (NCBI taxonomy): domain Eukaryota; kingdom Metazoa; phylum Chordata; class Aves; order Passeriformes; family Leiothrichidae; genus Trochalopteron; species Trochalopteron elliotii. The sequence continues at coordinate 14,576 of JANPWX010019206.1, forward strand.
GATATAAAAGTAGTTAGTGGAAGTCTTATAAATACAGTTAGGGTTATAACTAAAGTTCATGCACATGTATTTGGTATGATGAATGTACTAACTCAAAGCATGTTTTCGCTTTAGTACAATTTTCCTTCCTGCCAGTTATGAGTATAAAGGTCTCTGAAGTGCAGATAGATCTTTGACCTAATTTTGCAGATTATGGCCTTTCAAAGGACTTGATACACTTCAGACAGTGTTGAATTAAAGTATATCTCTGATTTTGCTGGGTTCCTGTTCCCTTGCAGTACTGTGTGTGTGAATCCTGCATGCCTCTTATTTTAAGTCTTTTGTGAGGAAAGGGGAAGGCTCCACCTTCAGTGTGTTCTCTGAATCCCTCCAGACAAACACTGAGTTAGCACCAAAAAACCCAAAAAGCACATAACTGAAGCAAATAAACCAGGGTAGTTGAAAACTGATTAAGAAACTGAAATAAAAGACATAATTACAATAATTATGCTTTTAATTCATTAAGATAAATGCCTCATGGCTACTTGCTTTTTGGAAAGACAGGGAGGGACCTTTTCTCAGGGAATGCTCTGGATACATCCCTGGCTGTGCTGTGCCTTCCTCCTGGCATCTTCACAGGTGTGATGCCTTGGGAAGGCTGACCTGAAACAGAGACTGGACAGAGCTAGAGAATAAAGTAGGTATTTATTGAAAGGCCTTTAGGATGCACCTTGGCACCTTGGGCAGGACAGGGCCTGACCAGGGCTACACCCAAGGTGGACTTAGAATCGTCACAAAACGGCTGACCTGTCACGAGATCTTACATTTTAATGAGTTTTGGTCCATTTGCATATTGGGGTTTAATTGTCCAATTACAGCTTCAGGTTGTGAGGTCTCATCCTTCTTGTTTCTCCCTTCAGTCCACCATTGTTTATGCTTTTGGGCCTGAAAGTTGTCCTTGGTCTTCAGCAGGAAAAGGATTTGTTTTTTCTAGCTACTCTGAAGAGAGCTGACCAACACTTAATATGAGGCTCAGAACTACACCCCTAGGCAGCACAGGATCTGAAAAACATGAAAGCTAAAACTTAAGGCATCAGGTGTTTCACATGTACAGTTTGCATACATTTCAGGAGAGCATTTTTGGAAGAATGCTCTGATTTTTAAAGGACTGGAAGAGCCACTGATTAGGTGAAAATATTGTATGAATGATCCTTTTGAGATAAAGTGCTTTGGACTGACAGTGGTCATTATCACCAGGTTAACTCCACAGCTGGGAGAGGGGGAAATCCTATTTTGCTGTAAGGAGTTGCAGCAGTGTGAGTTGAGTTCAGTTGTTGAACGTGGCCAGGTTTTGGTAGTGGGAGGTGGTGAGGCAAGAGTGCCCCTGCATCCCCTGGAGGAACCTGAAGGAGACTGAGAGCCCATGGGAAGCCCACACTGGAGCAGGAGCCTGGCAGGACTTGTGATCCTGCAGGGGACCCATGCTGGAGCAGCCTGATTCTGAAGGACTGCACCCCATGGAAAGGGATCCATGCTGGAGCAGCTTGTGAAGAACTGCAGCCTATGGGAAGGACCCATGTTGGAGAAATTCATGGAAGAGTGTCTCCCATGGAAGGATCCCACACTGGAGCAGGGGAAGGAGCAGCAGAGACAATGTGTGATGAGCTGAGCACAGCCAGCAACCCACCACAGCCATCTGGAGAGTATCCAGGGGGTAAGATCCCACAGAACTCTTGGGATACCTTTTCTCCTAGACATGAAAGAATGACAAGTAATCTGAAATATTTTTTTTCTTGTATTTAATGTCACAGAAGCTGCATGGGGACAAGTTGAAAACTTCAGCCTCTTCCTTAGGTCCCCCTTTTGCTCACACATTTGCTCTGTGGTTTTCCTGGGTCCCTGAGCACACAGGTGTGTGCAGCACATGTGTTCTGGTGGTGTTTCCCTTTATTTACCTGGGAAGAATTGCCAAGTGTGTCTTGAAACTGCCATTTCTACTTCTTAAATCAAGTCCCTGAAATATGTTAGTAGATCTGGAACCTGACTCCAAACCCCTTGAAAGTGCTCTGTGCTGAGTAGCTGACTGCAGGGAGCAGGTGTCAACATTTAAATGACATTCTCAACAAAATAAATATTGAGCTGCCCTGTCACTTTGGTGGGAGAATAATCTGCTAAAAAAACCCAAAAAACATTAATTGTAAACTGCCTCAGACATTTGTTCTTCAGGAATTATTTGCAGTTTATCTTCTGAGCTAGAGCCTTTATCAGCACAGCAGTCGAACTGCAGCGCAAAAAAAAATGGTAATTGAGTATTTTATCAAACGCTTCCAACAAAATGGACTTTGCAAGTCGTAAATGAAGATTAAAACCATTGTTGGGAGGGATGAACAAATTGGAATGATTTATTATCCAAAACATCAATATGTCACCGCTCAGAAATAAAAAGAAACAAACAACTGCCCCCCTCCCTGCAAAATGTGCACTTAGTCTCAGCCAAGCGATGGAAAAATACATGTTTTAATTATTTGTGCTAGAGAGGCTGTTTAAAAAAAGAAAAAGAGAGAAGAGAAAGCATCATCATAATGGCACAGCTGCTGTGGGACATTATGTGAGGAAAAGAGAGTAATAAGAGAACTGTGTCAAAGGAAAGCAGCTCTGAATGTGTTCTTCAGCTCTCCTGATTACAGAAGGAAGATTAAATATTATAAATGGGGCAATTTGACAGAGTGGATTTGCTACTTGTGTTTAACACCTAAAGAGCCAGGGTTTTTAAAAGGAACCTTATCTCACTCGTGAAATATTGTTATGATTGGAGACGGCTCAAATAACGATACGTAAAACTCCGGTTTCTTCGGAGGGCATTATAGCAAAAGGTTTATTGAAAGACAGACTCTTTTATACAGTGTTTCAGTACAATGAATATGATTGGTCATTTAGAGCCTACACCTCCTTGTAAACATCTTTACCAGTAAACAAGTTAGAAAAACGCCAGGTGTCAGGAAGAGGATATCTACAAAGATTGTTTTGGGTTCCTCCTTATGATTTCCCAGTCCAGAGTGAGAGAGTTATGTACTTGGCTTTCCCACAGGCCCAAGCTAGTGCCTGAAGCCTAAAAATCTATGTTCTGACCACTGTCAGTTCCCACAGTGAAATACCTTCAAAAACAATTTGAGATGAAAACTTATTGCAATATTGTCCTACTTACAGTATATAAAAAATGAAGTGGTCAGGAACGAAAGAAGTTAATTTGTTATGAGCCCTGGATCAGTTTCAGATTGGAAAACAGAAGGCATGAGGAGTCTTACAAGGACTGTGGGATTTAGAAATTGTATGTTCTGTATTTGTTCATAAACCAGGAAGCCTTATAGGCTTGATCTAGGGACTTGTTGACCCTGCTTCAGCAGAAGTCACTCCCTGTGACAGTGCAGTTGCTCTCCCTACCATGAAAACCCAGAAGGAGGCAATAGTTTTCAGGGACAACAGCAAAGCCACTTTGCTACTATTTCCCTTGAGAACTTCTTTGTGTAGACATGGAATCTTTAATGTTGGAAGATCATTAAGTCCAACCTTTGGCATCCTGTGAAGTGCCACATCCATGTTTCTTGAACACTTCAGGAATGGTGATTCCACCACTTCCCTGGGCAGTCTGTTCCAATGCATGACCTCTCTTCCAGTGGAGAACTTCTCCCTAATATCCAACCTGAACCTCCCCTGGCACAATTTAGGGCCATTTCCCCTTGTCCTGTTGCCAGTTGCCTGGGAGCAGAGACCTGAACCCGGGAGCTGGCAGGTACAGACACACTGCAGTGTTTCCAACCATTTCATCCCTGTTTTTTACATCAGGCAGGATCAAAGGGTTCTGCTTGGATCCTTTGTTTATAAAAAGATCAGAATGACTGGGAAAAACTTTCCTGGTAGCTTACCAGCTGCTGTTCCTGTTTCTGAATTAAGGTAATCACCGAGTTGAAACTTTTCTGTAAGTCAGAGGCTGTGAAGGTGCACTTTTAACATCCCCACATCTTTTCATTTTCTTGCTCTTCTTTCTCAGTAATGTGCTTTTATCTTGAACACCAGGTGGAGGAAAGAAGCGAAAGGTTCTGTTCTGAGAACAGATTTTGCCCATTGCTGCTGTATTTGTAGCATTTAAGCAAGAGAGACAGACTTGTGTGTTAATGCTCTACATGTTGCAATTTTTTTTCCATTGAATAAAGGAGGCAATTTAAAAACAAAACAAAGCCTAAACAAAAAAGCAGGGACGCAAGACTGAAACAGGAGGTAAAGCCGCCTCTCATCCTGGAGAGCCAGCTCCAGCAAAATCATTCTTGGTGTTGTCAGCCTTTGTGCTTTGCTAATATTTTCAAGAAATGACTGAGTAGTAGAGAATTAGCTGAAACAAATACTTGTCTAAGCTTTTGGCAGTTCAGATACAATAAAACCCAAGAGTGACCAGTGAAACCTTTCTGTTCTTTCTTGCAGTACAAACGTTGCTGTTCTTCTGTTATCAAAGTTTGTGTGTGTTTTTCTTCCATGTATTCAAGAAGCAGACTTGTGTCTGTTCACCATGACTGTTCACCCTGTTTTGGCTATTTTCAAAGTATTTTATAATTGAAACAACTATGGAAATTGATTGGGGAGATACAGAGCTTGTTTCTACTCCAAAAATTGGGATTCCTTAGAGTTTGGTTCAGTATTAATGTATGTTCTGGTCATTGTTTTCACTGAAAAACTGAGGAGATTTGTTTGAAATTTCCTGCCGTTCCTGTACATTGCTGGGGATATGGTAGGAAAATAATTTTTTTGAAAGAAAAAAAGACTTTTCCATTTCACAAGGGAGCTTACAGCTCGTTACTGGTTTGATTATTGTACATCCTCACCATTAACTTTGCATAACAACTGTGAGTTGTTGTATCTTCCATGTTGTTGCTTCTGAGTAAACCTCCAGCATCGTATAGAGTTCCAGGCACCTTTCAGCACCATGCAGTGAAGGTGTTAGCTGGGATTTCTGTGCTGAACAACTCCTCAGTATACTGTACATAATTTTTATTTGTTGTAATAAAGGTGGAGAGGCTTTGCGCCATCTGTACAGCGTTGGTTGGAAGTTAGTTTAAAACATTATGTTCCAAAGCAATTTGGAGTTCAGCAGAGATAATATTCCATCTTCCCCAATTAAAAAAAAATAGCTTCAGTAACATAATATTGAGGTTGGAAAGTAGAGCTCTTAGTAATTGGGCAAACGCCAAATCTGGGAAATAGGACTCTTTCCATACACTGGCTACATAACTGCTTGATCCTTTTTTTAATGAAACTGCTCTTCCATGGATTTCTGACTTTTCCATGGATTTCTGAGTTACAAGTAGTGCGTTTAGGGAAACCATGCGTGTTGCAACTTGTGTTGCAGAACTGACTTCAGGGTGTGTCCTGCACAGCCTGGGAGAGAGGGAGGGAGGGCTGTCTGTGGGAACCAGCCCAGGGATGGGAATAGACTGAGAGTGGCCAACTCCATCCATAGTCAGTCCTAGACCCCATCAGAACTCATGAACCCCTTAGCAACCACCCTCAAAGTAATTCTTGTGGTATAAATCATAACGAAGTCTGTGCTAGCTCAGATTCTGTCCTGCTTTGTTGTTTGGTTAAAGAAACATCTCTGAATCCTGGTGAAGACTTGCTGAGTAAGGAACATTCTGTGTCTAAGCCAGTAAATTTCACGTATTGGAGCCGTTTTTGCATAATAAATTCATGTTGTGGAGTTAGAGGAGTTTGACAGGCCTGTATGTGCTGATTAATCTTCAGTGTCACCTTTGTTCATAAATTTATTGCAACATAGTACATAGGTTGGCAGAGGTTTAATTGTTATCCTTGAGAAATTAAAGTGTAATTCCTACCCCACCTGTCCCAGTTTGCTGTACCACTGGCTTACATATAGGTAGAATAACATTATCAAATTAACAAGGCTAGGGGTATTCTGTGAATACTATTAAAATATTTTATGCTGAATATAAGGAATCTTTTGGTTATATTTAGCTCTTCCAAGTTAACATTTTGCATCAGGTTTTAATATAATACATAATAGAGGAAATGCAGTTGCAATTAATTGTTTATGTACTTGTTTTTTTCAGTCAGCAGGGTTTTGTCTTGGCCCCTGATGTGCCAGAGACCTTGAATTTTGAACAATTAAGTAATAGTACCCATTAAACTTTATTATATTCTTCTGCTCCCCAAGCTAAAACAGTACAGGGCAAAACTGAGATATTCTGCAGGCTAAATGAAATAAGGGGATTGTTCACAGTTTTTAAGAGACCTTCCTTATGTGTAAAATAGACAATAATTAGAACACACTTGGAAAAAAATAGTATTTATGTCCTGGCTTAATCAACACTGGTCTTTTGAGACTGTGCTGGGTAATTTAGAGGAGGTTAATTTGATATTTTTGAGGTGGCATCAAGGAATTATATTTGTCTCTTCAGAGAAGACACATACTCAGGAATTCTCTGCACGGTCTGGGCAGCAGTGATTCCTAACCTGGAAGAAAAAGCTCCATTTGTCCCTAATGGTGTGCTGCTCGTAGTGCTGTGTGAGCTGTCCCTTGGTTTGTGTTTGGAGCTTGCCTGCAGCAGCCCTGGGGTAGCTCTGCTGCTCCTGGGGTGGCTTTGGAGCAGCTGGACAGACCCTGTCAGCTCTGGGGTCCCTGTGCTCCCAGCCCTGCTGATCTCCCTGGCATCCTGCAGAGTCAGGCCAGCAGGGTTTCTGTGCCAGGGGCTCTGAGGCAGCTCTTCCCCAGGCTATCCAGGAGGATTATCCTTCTCTGCAGCACTGCTTGCATGGGCCTTTGTCTGGATTTCAGAGCTGAGTGGTCTCCTGGAGGCAGAATTTATGGTTATGCTGTTGGGCAGAAGGTGTCCAAAGCTCTCGGACTTCATTTTACCAAGCACTGCTCAGACAGGAGTGCCTCATGCACTGACAGGTTTGATACTGAACTGGTTACCAAGAGATGAAGTTCTTGTAGCCCTAGCTGAGCCTCATTTTTCCAAACCCAGCAGATTTCTTTATAGAAAAGCCCCATTTCTGCTGCAGCCTTAATCCAGTGGACATCATGGAAGAGAGGTAATATAACAGTAAATTTTATTATGCAGTATATGGATGAGATAAAACTCCATGTACCACATTGAACTGCATCGTATAGGTGCAGTTTTTAGCTTTTTTCTCCTCTTTTAAGGTAGCCCTATATTGGCTGCAGTAGGAAAAGCAGTACCTGCTTGAGGGATCAGATTTTCATGCAAACTCCTGTATCCCAATGGGAAATGCATAAATAAATCCAAAACACAACAGCATCTGGGATAATACCGTGCAAAATAAAATATTACTGGCTCTCCTGAGCCCAGATAAAATGCACTGAACAGAAAAGCTCTTGTGGAATTGCCATTAGATGCTTTCTGTAATGGTGGTGTGCATCCATCTTAGCTCAGTGTTCAAATGGGGTTTTGGTGCGTGATCTTCAATTACAGAACAGCTCACTGCTTGTGCTGCATGTTTTAACTCAACCAAAAATATTTTTCACAAGTTGGATGTAGCTACAAAAAGACTCTACTGCTATTTTACAGCCCTTTTTTAACCCACTTTGCATCCTGGCAGCTGCAAGTGATGGGAGCATATTTAAAAAATACCTCAGGTTCTGAATTGGAGGAGTTGGAGCATGAGTTTCCTTCTCCCTTTCCAACAAGAGCTTATCAGGTCAGTTAGAAAGCATAATGCTGATTCTGTTGATTCAGGCTTTTAGAAAATAGAAAATTCCAGACAGCCAGAAAGCTGACAGTTATGAAATCTGTGGTGAGGTTGGAAAATAATTTGTGAGATGTGGACATGTTTATTTTATGCATTTGGTAGCTGACTCAGGTCACATTTGTGCTTGAAAATAAGTTACTCCTTGTTAACAAAGTGTGCAAGCAAGGTGGTTTTCTTCAAGTAGTTATTGGGTCTTCTGAAGTGAGAGGAACAATCCAAAAGGAGGAAGAAAACAAACTTTTCCTTGGTACCAGTGTTTTTGGGTGTTCTTGTGCCCTGATGTCTCTGATGCCACTGATCAGAGTTGTGGTAATGCCCTGGGCTCTGCAGAAGAGAGAATGGAGAAGTCTGAGTAATGAGTAGTTGATATAAAATCTAACAGACTGCCCTGTGAGTTTTTAAATGGTAATTCCTTCAATTAAAGCCTGTAAATAACTCAGGTGGGGTTGTTGATGGACAGTGTGTAGCTGCAGTTTGAATTTGAAGGATTTTTGTGTTGGTTTTGGAATGTTCTGAAGAGAAGTCAAACAGCCAACTTAAAGACTTTGGGTGTGGTTTTCTTTGGGGGATTTTTTCATATAATTTTACATATGGAGTATGGTGGTTTTAAGGCTGGATGTGAAACAATGTCAGTATAGTTTGTGCTCAAAGCCTCCTTCTGATGATTCTCATCTTTACTCCAGCCACCTCCAGAGAGTTTCGGTTTTTTCAGAAAAATCATCTCCAAAAATTTGCTTTAAAAGGCTTTCCAACTGCCCTGTCAAGTATTAGGTATTAGAAAAAGAGAGGCCCCAGGAGGGTTCATTTTATGGTACCTGTAGTACTATAATATTTTTGATTAATGTAATGCAATTGGTCCTGGCTACTGTTTGAATCTCAAATTTGAGAGAAAATTCCGCATGAAATGTGAGGGAACAAATAACTGGGACATCACATGAGACCAACCATTTTATTTCTTGTAATTTTCTGTCTGCAGCAAAGTTGCAAAAGCCCAAGGCCCAGGGCTAAGACTTTGTGTTCTTGCTGTTCTGCAGAGCAGGTTGGAGATGATTTTGATTTACGAGGCTGTCAGTCAGATGTTAAATTAATTACAAATAGGCAAAGATTTCACAATGAAACAAACAAGGTCTTTGACATAAATTATATCCTATCATTAAAATATTTAGAAATGTGTAACTATGGTATTTATCAATGTTATTCAAATTATAATTAATAGGAGCCTCAATAATATTACCACATCTTAAGCGACTTCACATTTTGAAATGCTTCCTTTTATCTTTATGTGCATTTTGGATTTAGCTATCCTATTTAGGTATTTTTATACTCTTCCTTCAGGGGTCATTATTCTGGTGCACCATGTGCAGAAGTTTCAAGGTCAGCATTACTTGAACAGTTGTAATAGTCCCAACAGAAAGATAAATATATATTGACTAAGGCTGGAGCTTCAATTCTTTCAGTTGCTGAAGGTCAACAGCCCCTCTGAGGTTAAATCACTGATGAATTACTGCACTTTCCTAAATGAAGGAAACATATTCTAGACAGAGGCAGCTCATGGTGTTGTGCCTGTTGACTGACAGTCTGGAGGAACTGACAGGAAACGCTGTTCCCAGACTTGTGGAAATGTGTAAAAAACCCAAATGTCTGAATTTGGTGTGTCAGAGCTGGAGTGGGGAACAGAACTCCCACTGTTTTCTCTATGGAAGTCCTCCCTCTGGCACACCCCTCCACTGAAACACAGTTATGATAAAATAATTCTCACTAACTTTGAACCAATTGGTAGCAATCGCTGGAAGGAGCAGTAAGGGTGTCTGTGAGGCCGCAGTGACAGAATTCCAAAGGGAATTTCCCTGGCACACTGTTCCTCTCAGGACAGTACACAACCATGCCTCTCTGTAAGCAGTGCTGAATCTTCTCCTTCCCAAAATATTTTGCAGGCTGGAAGTAATCCTCTTAGAGAGCACTTCCAACCTGCTCAGAAAGGCAGGAGCAGACTAGCTGAGATAGTTGGCTGTGCAGATATTCCCGCAGTATTCCAGAGAATATGGTCTGCAGAGGTCAACTTGAGATCACCAGGGGGGCAGAATAAAGAACCTTGTGTTCTCGCCCTGTACTTTACATCTTGGCCTTCTAAATAAGCAAGCATTGCAACATCCTCTGCAAGTTTAAGGGGCTTCAAAATATATCTTCATTTAATGTTACCTTAAAATGTCTTTTGCAAAATCAAATACTCTTAAAAACATCATTTAAGTGTGTCGTTTAAGGTGTATTATCCTAGATATTGTCAATATTTTTAGTTTCAGTTTGATCTTTAGAATATGTGTACAGTGAAGCATTCTTACATAAAATGTAAATTAAAACATTACCTTTCAGAAGATCTGTTTTACAGTGACTTCTGAAGTTTGCATTGTCCACACAGGTTGTCTGCTCATTTGATATATCCTGTATCAGGAGGTTCAGATAAAGGTTTTTGACCTGTAGCTGGTCTAGAATAAATAGTTTTATGTTACAGAATTCCTCAGGGAAGGTGGACATGATGTCTACCTAGGCCTTGAACTACCCGAGCTGAGGCCTTAACAGGGGCCTGAGTGAGGCCTTGAAGCCTGTGATGCAGCTAGAAATTCTTAGCCAAGTGTGGCGCAGTTAGAAATTAGTAGTTAAGGTGTCAGGGAAAGATAGTAAGGTTGTGAAGGTCACTGAATAGAATTGTTAGTGAGCACGTGATAGCCACCTTAAGAGTAAGTAAAATAAAGTGTGTTTTCATACTTCTCTCTGCTGTATGCCAATGAAAAGCCACTGTAATTGTAAACTATATAAAAATGTATATAAGCAGCCATCTTAGTCGAAATAAAGCAGAACGTAGTAGTTAACCACATTGGCTCGACCTGCGTTCTCTCTATATACTCCAACTTCTCTTTATTTCAGGCAACCCTGCAACAGTTTTATCTTTTATATATAGCTGTATTTATGTGTGTGTGTGAATGTTACAATTTTTAATATACAAAAAAACCCCCTTTATATTGGGAACTTTTTAGTATAATTTTGATAGCAAACTTCTTTGTTCCTTTCTACAAATGAAAAAGCTCATCTGCTTATCAGCAGTGTAAATGTATGACCAAGTATAGACTGACTCAACTAAGTCTTGTGGCCAAAATTAGGGAAAACATTAAGCAGTATAATTTCTGTGGTACTGTGCACTCCCTTAACTTGTTTGGTGTCTGATTTTCAAAGGAACTAGTAATTAATAGCAAAAAATTTGCAATTGCCATGTTCGATAAGTAGCAGTTTCCCTTTTGAAACATAGCTATTTAATGTCATTTCTGCAAGAACAGGTATTTGTAAAGTAAATCACTTTAAATATAAATTTAAAAGTATGAAATACATTTCAGGAAATCCAGTTGTCCTGATAGCAGCTGAAATTCAACCCAAAATACAGTTAAGTCTAGCTGTTGTCATTATCTTGAACAGTTCAGAGAAATTACATGCACAGTATTAAACCTCAGCAGTTTATTCCACATAAATGACTGTAACATGCTGGGCAACATTTTTGTCATTTCAGATTTTCATCCCAACTTCCTTGTGCTGTTTATTAAATGCCCTCAATATCTGAATAAAGCTCTTGAGGTCCAACAGTCTGCAGGAAGATGTGTTGCTAAAATGAGGAAATGTGAGAGAAAGGAAAGTGAAAAAAACTTGGTATCAGCAAATAAATTAACACCGTTTTAAAAAATGCATAAATTTCGTAAGAAATTAAGATTTTATTTGCTTTCAGCCTTCTGCTTTTTTATTTTTCTTTGAATGAAAGCTGGTTCCCCATACATGTACGTGACTCGTAGAGCTGAGAACTCTTAGAGAACATTGCACAGTGTGAAATCTATGAAAAAACTGAACATTGGTAATGTAAGTCTTCAATAAAATTTGGATTTCAACAGCGCACCTGTGAGGGAAATGGAGAAATACCAAAACCGGAGAGTGCATCAGCAGATAAGGGCAACCTTCTCCTTGTGCTTGTGACCATGTGTTGTTGTGTCAACTTGTGACTCACTGGATTCTTCCTGAAAGGTTAAACCACAGGCCTGGCAGTTTAAGTGACAATGGCATGCAAGTAATTGCTGCTGTGTCCCGGGAAATAATTTGATATTAATTGCAGCACAAATGGGAAAGGAATTTTGTCACTCCCAGCTGTGTTGAAAACATGCCTTAGGTGTACCTTTACATTGCTGGGGAAAGTCCTTGCTTTATTTTATTATCATCAGAATTTACTATTGGTACAGTTTTCTGCATTTCAAATTACTTCAGGTTTTATTGAGATTGTATTTGATGTAGGATGTGTTTAATGTCAGCATTTGTTTGGGAAGGATGTCGTTCATCCTTTGTTCACATTGAACTTAGACTGATTGGGGATGGCATCCCATTCAAAGGGAGGAGAAATTGATCTGGGCACCTCCAATCCTCACTTTGCTTCCTTTGTCTTCCTGAGCTCCAGCAAAGGCTGCCAGGGCAGAGAAGGACCAGTTTGGATGCACAGTTCCATGGGAGGGCAAGGCTGTGGGTGACAGTGGTGGCCAGGGATGTCCCTCACAAGGGACAATTGCATCCTTCCATGGGGGATTGTCAGCAGAAGGTGGTTCCACCCTCCCTCCTTCAGAAAAGGCTTCTCTTTGGAGAGGACACCAGGGTTGCTGCTCTGCGTTGTGTCTCATTTCTCATCTTGAGATCTTTTTGGGATCTTTTTGGCACAGATGCTCCTCCAGCCTCAGTTCCAGTGGGGATCTGCTGTGGCAAAAAATCCTGTTTGAGAGGATGGATGATCTGATAGAGGATAATTTATGTTGCTTATTCTTTTAAACCCATTATGAACTGAGTTTCCGTTGTGTTCTGTGAGTCTTCTAGATGGTCCAAATCATCAGAAATAAACCTTTATGAGTATGTCCTAAAACATTCTTACTGATGGGATCTCCTTGTAGGTATCAGTATTGACTTTAAGCATTGTTACTGTCTTAAAAATGAGCCTGAAAGGGGAGAAAATGTAAAATCTAAGCAATTTATTTCTTAAAAGACCTAAATGCTAAAAAAAAAAAGGCATAAACTCTTTTAATTAATCAAAGTTGTCAGTGAAATGCTGTAGCTTGGGCAGAGGATAATGTAATTTGGTGGAATTTACAGTGTCTTATAAGTACCAAGTATGGATTAATATATAGTTCAAAACACTTTAATTTTTAAACTCGTCTTTCTTCTTCACTGCTGAAAAATTATTCTTGAAAAATAAAGAAACTGCCCTGTGGTCAAAGATAGTCTTAACTACCTGTCAATCAAAAGGAGAAGTTTGTTGAGACATTTAATTACAAGATAATGTAGTCATCAAAATCTCGTTGTGGTAACTGACAGCTCATTTTGGACTGAAAGCGTACAGCTACCTCCCCTGAGGTCAGAGATGTTCTGAGGTTAACGTAGTAATGACAAGTCCTTTATTATCACATTATGACATTGAAAAAAATTGCAATTATACTAATAAATTAATAACAGTAATAAAATGACAGTCATAATTGCATAATATACATGTTGTCAATGGCATTTTTGTTACATGGCTGGAATTCATATTTTATCTGCATATCTTACACGGTATTAAATTTTCCCAATTCAGTCCAGGCATGCAGTGGCTCCTGAAATTTCTGAAAGCCTGGGCAGTTAAAGTAACTGTTGGAAATGAGACTTGGATGCATCAGTTGTTTTATACATTTATAGATTGAAAAAATAAATAGTGAAATTGAAGAATTTCTTGCTCAACTGTAATTAAATATTAGAATTTGTCTTTTAGCCATATCCCTTAAGAAAACATAATGTCTGTTATTGGATATAATAATCGATAAAAACCTGAATTAGGCAGGAACTCTTAAACTGTCCAACGGACAAAGAATGCTCATTTTCCCCAGTAAATAGGGAATTTCATGGTGTTTTTTTCTTCAGATTTTCTTTACAGCTGTGCCTTAGAGTGAGGTAAATTTTGTGTGGACGGGACCAAGGGAAGAGGATGGGCTCAAGATATCATTGCTCTTATTTTGTTGCTGAATTGCCATGACACTGATGGAAATCAGAAGTCTTCCATTCTGGTATTCACCCATACATTTAGTTTACACAAACCTTCACTAGGTACAAAATTAGGGGTCAGCACAGAGTTTTACCCATTTATCTATCAACAATAGTTTTCCTTCTGGTGTTAATGCAGCTTTTTCTGCCTTGGTTCTGACAGTTCTCTGTCAGCTTAAAATGAATAAATGTCCTGTACCTGTGCCGTGGGGACAAGTGCTCTTGTTCCTCTGCTTCACTTGTTGCTCTGGCCTTGGGAAGGGTTCAGGCTCACCCCTGAACTCTAGGCTCACTTGGGATTTTGCCCATGTTTCCAGCCTGACTCCAGGAGCAGCTGGCAGGGATGTGCAGGTTAAGGCCTCTCACCTCCTCCCAAATACTGCCCAGAGCATTGTCCTGACGTGCAGTATTCCTTTTAAAGTGTTCTAAGTTCCAGCTTCTGCTTTTTTATGTGGATTGAACTCTGTGGAACTTTTTATCTCCAGACTCTTTCCTTGTTTTATTTTCATTTTCCAGCAGAGTGTGAAAACGCCACCAGTTTTTATGACCTATTCTTTGATTAATTTGAGTTAATTCTTGCTTCAATTCCACCCTCCCTTCTTGCTTCTGCTTCTTAGCTAGGTTTGATTTCTTCCCCAACACAGCATCATCAGTTCTATTAGGGAACCATAAGTAAAATATTAGGGTACAGTCACAGTGAGGCACAGTTATCCTAAGAGAAATCCTAAATACTTTTTTTTCCCTATGATTTGTGTTCCTTTGGACATCCATGGAAGGAAGTGATGCTATTGCCAGCACTGTCTGCTCCTGTACTCCAGGCTGGTTGTTCTACAGGACTCCCTCAAAAAAGAACTGTAATTTGCGTTGGGCTTTTTAAATTTTTATTTAAAATTCTGTAACCTAACAAGGAAAATACAAAGGGTTTTCTATCACGTAGAAAAATTTGATAATTTAGATACTGCAAAATTAACATTTGGTACATCAGATTTGCACAAAGGTTTAAAGAAATAGTTTATGACCAGGAGGAGTTGATGTATTTTCATATTTTCTACAGAATGAGTTTCCTGGAGGAGTCCAACCCGTACTTCAGTGTGTGGAGGTGCTAAAGTTTTGCAAGAAAAGACTGGTATTTTATTAATAAAGGAGCAGCAACCTGTTTTTCTGTGGTTCCATCACAAACTTAAGATGGAAGCAGATACCAGGTGTGGAAAACTTCAGTTTAAATAATGAGTAATTTGCAGGAATGTAAAATATTGACTTTAATACTTCTGTCTCTGTAAAAGCAGTTGAGAACAGGGTTGTAATAACATCATTATTACATGTATCTTACACCAACACTGCTCTTGGGCAAGAAGGGCTAACAGAGAAGCTGTGCAATGCATGTGTAGCCTGTGCAGAAACAAATTCTGCTCTTGACACAAAATTTTAGTTTCTTCTTTTTTTTAAATATTATTGAAAATGATTTTTGAATTAGATAACATCAAGAAACAAAAGAATTTAATGCTGAATGGTTACATGAGTTGTAGGTACTATTCCAGCTGATAAATTCCATAATATTTAGCTCACCAAATTATAGAATGCAAAGAAAAAAAAGTCACAACTAGTATTTCATTAATTTAATAATCTGCATGAGTCATATAATTCAACAATTCAGGTAGAGTTTGCTCAATGCAATTATTTCAGTGTTCATGTGCATGTCAGTTATTCTCTGGAGATAGTGATGAATATCAAATAATTAATACAGCTGAGAATGTTTCTCTGTAGCAGTGGGTAATTCGTGAGATTGAGGGGAAAGGGTTGTTTTTTTTTAATTTTTAATTATCCCATATTCCTAAATTTACTTTGTATCAGTGACAATTTCCTATTCCCACAAAAGTTAAATATGAAAGGTCCATTTCTTCAAAGGCGATTTGGGTTCAAAAGAATTGGAACAACGCAGTCATATTTACAAATGTGTACATAGAAGTTTCAGTAGAGTTTTGCAAGTAAAGAAGTGTGTTGGATCTACTGAGATTTATTTCTATTTGAAGGGACAGTTTTGTCAAAAACTGGCTGTTTCTATCATGTGCCGTGTGCAAGAGTCAGCTTTAGATGAGGCAGAATTTCAGTTGTTATTATATACCTAGTGGTTTACTTGTGCCTGATTTTATCCTTGTTACTTACATTCCTTTCCAACTGATCCTAATCTTCCAGGATCCCCTTTCATTTTGCTTTCTTCCTTTCTCCCTGTCCCATTTGATCCAGGTAGCCCTTTATTTAGTAGACAAGTTTTGATGAGACTGTGAAAATCTGGTCCTTGGAGTACACTGAGGGTGTAGAACTACTCAGCTGGATGCTCTGCACATCATGTCACCATCTTTCTCATAACTCTGCCAGCGAATGTGAATATTTTTCTTTCTGGATGGAAGAAGACACTCAGAAAAAAAGAAACCAGAATGTTAAATAAATCCTTTTGTTTCCCCCAAATCCACACTGCTTCCCCCCTGCCCTTTTCCCCTAGACATCTGCTTTTGTGGTTGTAATGCTGTCTCCAGTCAGTTTCCATTTGAGTTTGGAGAGGAGGGTATTTGATGCTTTCAAGTCATTCCCCTCTAATTTCTGAACTTCAATTAGAAATAAACTTTTTTCTTGCCCCTACTTTTTGCATCCTAGGGTAGCAATTAAGAAGAGCCGGGTGAATAGGTTACCATTTTATCCAACTCTATTACTCTGACTGATGGAGCTATTAGATAAAGGCAAAGTGTAATTATTTATTACCTGCCTGGCTCATTTTTGCACTTTGCCCTGGAGAAGAGCTGCATAAAAGATCAGAGTGTTATTGAAAACTCCTGAGCAAATATTGAGCTACTTGCTTGGTCACTCAGGTAATGACAGAATTCCAGGGAAATGCAGCATGCATGTGTGAGTGTCTGGGTAAATATGTGGTGAGAAACTGCTGGATGGTAGGGCTGGAGTAGGATGGCTTTGGGAAAGAAGAGCTGGGAACACTTTGTATATGATAAATACGCTTATAATTAGTGAGATCATTAGCATAGACACCATGTACTTAAGTATTCACAAAGAAGTCTTTAAGCTAAGCAGTTAGCTTCACAATGAAGGAAAGAGACAAAATGAATTATATATAGCTGAATAAGCTTTTCAGAATCTCCAAGGAGGTGACTTGTCTGTTGATGGCCAGTGGGGGTCGAAGAGTGAAATAATTACTTAACAGCATGTAAACAATGTGAGATGTGAAGTGTGCATTTTTTTCCTTTTCTTTTTCTTTTCCTTTTTTTTTTTCATTGAGAGAGTTTTTTGTTGCGATGGCTCCACTGGGACAAGCAGCAGAGAAATTTGATTAAATGGATGCCTGGGGTCATGACCCTGTCTAAACATGCTGCAGCTCAGCATTAATCAAAGAATGTTAAAAAAAATAAAATTCTGACCTTGCTGAATATGAGTATTGGTGAGCTGTGAATGCAGACGTGCATGGATCGAGGCTGTGTGAGCGCCCTGCTCACAAAGGGGACAGAGGAGGAGGCAGGTTTCAAGGACAATGTTGTTTCAGTTCTTGTTCCCGGACTTTCATGTGCTGATAGCCCAGCAGCAGCACTGGAGTTGGGAAGATCCCATTAGGATGCAGTTGGGAATGCAGCTTTTTGTTATGGGCTGCTGCTTGAGCCCTGAGTATGGAAAATATTTATAGCTCGGTGCTACATGAGAGATCCGTGGGTTCAGAGGGATTCTTGGCTGCCTCCCCTCAGTTTAATGGATCTGGAAGTACAGAGGAAGCAGCTCTTCTCTGTAGGAGTATCCAGGATTAGTATCACTCTTGTTGTTTAAGTGTGTATTCTTAGAGTTCTGGTAGTAGCAGGGTGAAAGGTCTTGAGTTTTACTGAGTGAATTACCTTGTAATAGAGCTTATGATAAATCAGAAAGTGATATGTAGCCAGAAGTCCACAAGTGGTGTTTTAATATTTGCAGTAGTCTGGATTGCTCCCTGAAACTCCTACTCCATTTGATTTAGCCCTCAGTACCAGCAGTTCTCATTGCAGGCAAGAATATTTTGGGTAGACAGAATTTTATCAGGGGAATCAAGTGTCATTGGTGTCCAATTTTGAAAACAGTCCAAGACAAAGATAGATCTTTCATCTATTTTTATATTATTTAACTGGGAATTGAAGCAGTGTAAATACAGGGGCAGACTGGTGTCTTACCTGTATTTTTGAAGAAGGTGAGAGAAAAGGGAGATAGTCAATGCCATATTAGAGGAATTACTTTGGTCTTTCTGTTGTTCTCCCTAAAGAGTCACTATTACAAAGATTCCTGATCTCATTAATGGACACAGCTCCATACATTTACATGTTGGATTCTGGTCAACAAATTAACAAATTAGAAAGTATTAAACTGTAAACAAATATAAATAATGGAAATACACATGTAGAGAATCTGTCTGAAGGAGATATCCCAAAGTTTGGAAACACCTGAAATAGCTAGATAGGGAAAAGAGGTAGTGGAGATCTCTGTGCTTCAGCAAGAACAACATATCCCCACTGTAAGCTGTAGAAACCTTCAGGTGGAATTTTAAGTGTATTTCCAAGTGTACTGATTCATCATGGAGTTCATCATGGAGCATGGACCTGCATTCACTGCTTTGAGAGTCATAACTTTGCATGAACAGCCCAACAAGCCAGTTCTCAGTAGAGCTGTGCTCTGCATGTCCTTGTGATAGAAAAACCTTAAAAAACAAGCCAAAGATGCCAGTATTATGAGCTAATAATACATGAAAACCAGTTTAAAAGGTCTTGCGTGAAACCTCAGGCAAATTGCCTCTTGTGAGAGCTGCAGGAACCCTCAGTTTCAGAAAGGTTTGGAGTTACAGAATAAATCACTGATGGTAAAACCCAAACCTGGGGTAGCTGTTCCTAGCTCCTGCATGGCCGTGTCCAAGGGGGATCAGTAACACAGGGCTGATTGTTACCAGTATTTTTGTTACTCTTCTTGGTCTTCCTGGTTTTCCCTCCTGCCTTCTTTGAAATTCCTTCCTGAAGAACAAAATAACATTATTTTAGCTCTGCACCTTCTCCCAGGCAGTAATGCCTTTTGGAAATTCACTGATTGAAAGAAATGTAATCTTTAAAAAACAACCATCAGTACTAGTGAGTTGGTTTTTTTGAAGAGGAACTTGGAGAAGCAGAGGTACAAGTTTTGACTGTGATCTTTGCTTGTTGATGCAGAATTGAGTCAGAAATCACCTCAGAGAGCTTGGATTTTCCAAAGAAAACCCGTCTACTCCCATTGAAACCAGAGGCAGTAGTTATGTGACATTGTTCAGTCTTGTCGATGTAAAGAAGAGTTAATCCAACAGCAGGTGTTTTTCAAAACCCACCTCAGTGGGTTGTGTTCATATCAGAGAAAGTTATTAATATATATATTCTTTTCTGTGAATGTTTCTGAAATAGAATTTAAAAAATCACCATCAGTGTCCTTTTAGCATCACCCTGTGACAATTGTAACACATCATGACATAATTAACCCTTACTGGCTTTTCCACTAAGGATGTTTGTATTCTAGTAAGACTTACATAATTAAAAAAAAATCATTTAAACCCCCATTTTCATTCACTTTCGAAGCAGCATTTCATGACTTTTAAATACCTTTATTCAGCTGTGTTAAACATAACTTGTGTTATTGAAGTTGAAAGTTCCTTTATCTTAACACAGAATTTTTTTGCACAAACACAAAAGTGATTATTTTTGTGCATTAAAAGCCGGAGAATAGAAGATGACCAGGTCTCAACTTATGCGCATGCTTTAGGATTAATTTAATGTGGGGGTTTTTAGTCAAATGAGCTGCTTGAGTCGGAGTTACCTGGTTAAAAAGAATATATTTATAGGAGTGTTTATTGTAGGTTAAGAAGAAATATAATAGTGATTGGTAAAATGCTGTAGATAATAGAATGTTTCAGAGGCTGGTCTTGTCTATTCAGTGTTCCACTGGGCTTTGAAGCTTTGTTGTAAACTCGTGTTTTCTGTAAAAGTGGTTGTGGAAGTGGGGTTGGCACATCTGTAGTTTGCAATTCCCAGCTTCTGCAAGACATGCCTAAATAGGTGTGCTTATCCATGCTCCAGACACACCGTGAGCCATTCCAGGAGTAAGAATGTTTTTTTTTTCTCTCCTGCCTCTGCAATGCCTGATCTCTGGTGGGTTTGTCAAGCTCTGCTGGTTATGGCTGCAGGACTCTTGGAGGGTTGTCTGTCCACTCTGGGCTGGACTGACAGCCTCTGGTGGTTTTTCACTGCACACCAAACCTCTTTCAGATGGTACATTTTTATGTTACAGCTGACGCTGACTGAAATGGTCTCATGTTCTTTGCTGTTACTTTTATCATTATCTTTCCTTCCCCCCCCCCCCCCTTTACATATTCCCTGCTATTTCCCTATTTCCCTTAATCTTCCAGTAAATAATCTGAGTGTCAGATGGGAAATTTTTTTGGATATACAAATAAAGAAGATTGAGTACACCTATCTCAAGTTTTTTTCATGGAGATTTTGAACCAGGACTGGTGCATATAGTTGGATTTATCCAAGGCAAGACATTGTGTAACTGTCATTAGAAGAGGATGGGGACTTACAGGTTTCAGAATTTGATTAAAATAAAGCGATTCCTGTAAATTTCAGAGTTTTAGGTTACAAACAAGACTCACATCCATGTGTCATTGTAATCTCTGTGCACACGTGCAAATATAGAGCCTGGAAGCCATGGTTCTTACAAGTGATATGCTTATTTAGATATTAAAAGGAACTTCATAAAAAGTGTGCTTTTAACAAAATATTTTGCTTAAAAGAGTTAAATTTATTCATCATTCTTGCTAAAAACAATTCTACAGTAAATATTTTAAGTAAGTTTCTTAGGGAACACAATGGGCCATCTAGACTCAAGTCACACTGACAGCACTAAAAGGCATTGCTCGATTTATGAGAGCTCTCTGTTTACCCAAGAATGTAGAAATTTCCCTTTCTAAATGGGACAGCCTTATCTTTATTATTCCAGTGCCTTTTAGTTTACAGTTCTGCTCTAAGCAATGTTTCAGGAGTCTACTGCAGGATTCCTAAATAAATGAATAGACAAAATTAATGCTCACTGCTATCAATATACATTTCATATATTGTGTGATTGAAAGTAAGCCTTGCTGAGCAGCAGAAAAGAAAAATGATGGTGACACTTTATTGATACAGAATTTATGTGATAACAGAAGGTAAATTGAGCTTCTGAAAATAAACCTTGTTTACAAATCCTGTAGTTTTTTTGAAAAACAGAAGCAGACCGTGATGGCAATGAACATCCAGTTGCAGGCACATCCAAGAAGCCATCTCTCTACTTTTCATCAAGTATGTGTCAGAATGGAAATAATTGTGCATCATATTTGCTCACTGCATGCAGACCAGCACTAGCACCCTGCACACGGTGTGGCTAGCTTGTGGCTGTCACGGGAGTGGAAATAAAGCCAGATTTTTATTTGCAAAAAGCAGATTCCAGTGCATAAACCAATGCTGATTGCATGGTCTGTATCCAGATGCCCCCAGGAAGTGTCACTTTCATGCATTAATATGGACCAGGGGCTTAGTGTGCACAAGAAAATTTTCAGTATGTCCTGTCCAGAGTAACTACAAAACCAGCTGATGGAGTTCCATTTCAGAGCTCTGTTTTCTCCCCAAGATAAAATCCTACCAAGTGTAGCAGCTGATGGGAGCTGAAGGGACGTGTGCTGTTTCCATCTTCAGATAAAAATCTGATAAAGAAAGCAGCTGATTAAGTTAAAACACAGTGTAGTATTTATATGCTAAAAATAACATTTGGAATACTTTTGTGTTGAGTTATCTTGGCTGTCTTGAGCAGCAATTAATAATTTATTCTGCCTATCTTAATCTGCTTTTCTGTCTGTTTATCAATGGACCTTCACTGAAAAAACCACAGTGACAAGTCAGTAAGATCCTGGGATTTGACAAGCTTCTGTCTCTAACTGTGAGGTGGCTCTGTTTTTTATGCAAACTGCTACTGCAGCTGAAATTTTACTTAACGTGCTTTTCTCAGTTCTGTTTTGTTTACTCTTGTATGTGACTGCTTTCCTCTCCCATCCCCTTGTTCATCAAATAACCCATCATTCTCCAGAGTGAACCTTAAAAAAACCACTACAACCCCTCCTACCCCCTCCAAACAAAACCCCTAATGCTTGCTGAACTAAACTGATGGTTTCTGCTAATTTAGGGGAAGATTTTGGCCATGGAGTAAGTTATTAAACCAAAAACTATCTGTTGTTTTTTATGTACAAGGTAGTCAGGTCCCTATGGTAAGTTTTTGTTTGTTAAAATTATTTGAATAAAACGAATTTGCTTTGTAAAATTTTATTTTTACCTCCTCAGTAATGTTTATTTTTCCTCTGCATTTTTGCTTGAAGTCTTGTCATGTTATTGTAGAAATTTAATATTGTTTTAAGGTTGATGAGAGGCCCATAGTTTAAAAAACTCTAATCTGAGCGTAGTTTGGAGAACAAAAAGCAGTGATAACCAGGTTGCTGCTCTTGGGAAGCTGAGACTTAACATTAATTTATATCCTTAGCCACACTTGATAGTGATTAAATACAGAAAAGCATTCACATAACATTTTAATTCAGTAATTTTGCACATTTTCATAAAGTTTTAAGGCTGTACAGCAACTGTAGAAAATCAGTGAAGCATTCTGTATGTTTGCCTCAGTTGCCTTTGGTGCTTGTGCTGCATTTTGGCTTTTCCAAAAAGTAACCTAGGGGCCCTGGAGCTGGCGGTGTCTGTGTGTTTGGGGCCATCCATCCATCCCACATGGGCTCCCTCCTTCCAGCCTTGCTTCAGATGTTTGTCTTTCCCTAATTAGATCCACGTAATCCATTCAGCTGGGGTGTGACGTCCCGCTCCCTTGTCCTGGCTGGCTTGGGCCAGACAATGAGCACAAAGATACAGTCGGACTCGTTTTCTCATTATTGATTTCACGCACCAGCTGGCAGCTGTTGGGGCTTGTTCGTTTTTATAACCCTCTGGGCAACTTTTTAAAAGTACTTTTCTTTGACCATCTGCTAAATGTAAGTGGTTTAATAATTAAAGACTTGCCATCCCTTTTTGGAGGAGCACAAATGCTGTTTCTGCAGCTGAGAGTTGGCTGGGTTTGTTTTAAGCATAGGTGGGATGATTCCTGTCAGCGCTGCAGCTGCAGCTCCTGCGAGGGTCCCATCGGTCTTGTTAATAAGGGGATGAAGAAAGGGAACTTTTCTGTGGGTTTGTTCCACACCAGCTGAGTGCAGTGTGTGGGGAGGGGAGGTTGTGTCCAAGCTCTGCCTGCTCTTAAGTGCTGAGAATTCCCAGTTCTTGTGTTTGCAGGAAATCAGGGAGAAGCTTTTTGCTGGGTTGTAAGCAGCATATTCCAGCCTGAATCGAGCATCAGGGGAGTGAGGATGAGAAGACTGGGAGATGTTTATCAGTGCGGGCTGTGGCTGCACTGATAACAGCAGGCTTTGGGACCACCACCTGCCTGTGCCCTGCCTGGGGTCAGGGTGGCACAGAACCCTCGGCACAAGCTGGAAACCAAACTCCTGGAAACCATAAAAAGTTCTGTTGTGTTCTGTTACTTTCAGCTTCTTTCTTTCTGTCTTTCCCCTTGCTGAAGTGATGGCAAGTGAGACACCAGTGTCTGCCTTACTGGGACTAATTCGAGATACAAAATCATAAGTAGCATATACAAGTTCTTCCTAAGAAAACTAAAGTGCTTGCTAAAAATAAAAGCAGACACAGTAGGTCACTGGTATGAATGGGTCCCTTGGAGCCCCTGGATTTTCCATGCAGTGTGTTTCATTGGCAGGATGTGTAAAAAAGATCCAACCTTAGTTTGAACTCATCTTTATGCTGTGATTAGATCTAAACTTTCCCATGATTCCTTCAAAAAGGGCTGCTGAAAAATCCTTCTGTTTACCAAACAGTTTACCATTTGTTTCAGATGTACCTCAAAGCTGACCTGGAGGATTACTCTCATGAGAGGTGAAAAAGGGTAATTCATTTTTTCTGTTCCTTTAATCTTGGAATTCTTTCAAGAGCTCGCTGTGCAGGAATTGGTGCATTTTATTTTGCTATGGCATCATTTATTCCCCAAATATTCTTTGCTGCACAGTGTATGCTTACAGAATTGGTTAGAAATTCGTGTGGAAGAGGGAAGCCTGTTGGAATTTGTCAGGGTTTTTTAATACAATTGAATAAGACTTTTATAGAGAATGAAAAAGGAAATAGTCATGTGTTTTCTGAATAAGATGAAAGATATCTGTGTTTGCTTTGAGATTTTTATGTTTGTTTGTTTTAAAAGTATTCCCATTGAAATGAATAGGCAAGGAAACTCGCTCCTTTTTAATGCCTTTATTAAGATCAGCTCTAGGTGGGGGGCTCGAGGGGCTGCGCACACCGCCACTGCTCCCGATGGATGACGCCGGGGAGGAGACATTCAGCTCTTCCACACGACAGAGCTAGGGCTTCCTTCTCGCAGGAGTCTCTGGAAGACCACTGGCTCGTTGGAAAGTCTAGGGGAGTCCTGTGTATGGGATACTTTTGAAGTTAGGGTGACAAGATGGAACCCAAGTCTGATTGGTGTCAGGTTCTCCATGGTTCTGCTGACTTAGAGTGGTTCTTTTTAGTTTTTGGTTTTGTGTTGGCTCGTTGTTTTTTAGGGGTTTTATGTCCGAATCGTGTTCCATGAGCACTTGAGGTTTTTTCATTTGCATGTCGGGTGGTGCCATCAGTTGCCTGGTGGTTGCTATGCAGGGAGAGGCAGGGAGAGACAACAAGGGCACTTTGAGGACAGTTACAAAGAAAAGAGTTTCAGGTAATTAGCATTTGACAGACAAAACATTTAGGGAAGGTATTTCCAATTACAATAACAATCGGTCTGAGCCAAAGGACAGAGAAAAGCTTCACCACGGGCAAGGCAAACAGTATCTAACTGAACTCAGAAATCGGCATTTTGTTTCTTACTCCATCTTTAATATTTTTGTGCTTTACAAACATAATCTTGTTCCAGACAGCTGTGATCTCTGGTCCCCTCTAATTCCTAAAGTAGACAAGAGCAAGTCAAATTTTCCCGAGTATTTGGCCAAATATCCCCTGAAATATAATTGAACTGAATGTGAATGCTTACAGTAAAAGTTCAGATTAGAGTGCAAAGTTTGCGTGAGAAATTCCTTTCTTGAACTCACTCCTGTGGTGGTTTTCATATGGAGCATTCTCATAATAGATTTCATGGTTGTAGTATTTTTTTTAGATTGCAACAAGTCTGCCCGAAGCTGTGTAAGCCTGTGCTTTGCGTAGGTATTTCTCTTTCAAACAAACCTCCTCACTTCTCTTCGTTTTCTGCTGCCTAATTTCAGAAGCTGACTCTGTCTGAGGCCGTTAATTACGAGCCTGTCCAACTCTGTGTAAATGGGAAACGGGCAGAGGAGATAAATATGATTTCTAGTATTTGTTGAGCTGGCACAGTTGACAAAACCAGTGACAGCTGCACAAAGCACGTTTGGGTCAGTGATGTTTCTCTCTAGGAGGTTGGAATGATTCTTCCTTGAATGCCTCAAACCTCTTGGAGTGTTTCACAATAGTCTGTAAAGTTGCTTTGAAGAGTCCTTTTCCTGTGCTAAATTTAGTTCTAAGTGAACTGCAGACAGATGAATGGCCCATAGGCCACGGCAGGGAATTCAGCTTGGGATCAGGCCAGGAGTTGCAGTGCAGGCTCTGGTGGGCACAACTCTGCTGGGACTATAAATCCAGTCAAATCCTGGATTGCAGGAACCACTGTGTTTGATTTTATTGAAGTACTGTAATCGCTCCTTGATTTGCTCCTGGATAGTGCTGGCATTCGCTTGGGCATGTGGGAGAAACTCCTCATCCTCTTCCTCTCAGCCCTGGTCTGTGCAGACAGCCCAGTGCTTCCTTGTTTCTGGAGTCTTTGTGGAGAGGTTAGGAATGAGAAATCCTAGAAGCATCTCTCTCCTTACCCTGCTGACCTTTCCCTTTGAGCTGCACCCCTTTCCCAGAGAGGAGGGCAGAAGCCCTGGAGAGGTTTGGGGTGCAGCACTCTGTAGAGCTGAACCTCATGAACAAGTGGCTTTCTTGGGTTATCTGTTAGATTTTACACCTGACTTTTTTCCCTGTGCAGAAGAGAAATCCTTCACCAGGAATAATAGAGGCCAGAAATAAGATCAGAGTCTATAAAAGGAAGTCATCATAAAATGCATTCATGTGTTTGCAATCCCCAGGATAAATATTTTTGTTCGTGCTAAGTAATGATCTGACATTGGTACAAATTCCAAAGGCAAGAAATGGTGTTCCATAAATTATTTTTTCTGGGGCTTTTTTTTTCCTTTTGCCTTCTGACAAAATTTTACCCAGATTTTTTTCCTCTGAAGTGGCTTTTGTGGTTGCTGGGCTGGGGGGGTGTGTGACAGGTGGATTTCTCTGGGATGTGACTACAGACAGCTGTCTCCTTTTGGAAATGGACTTCTGGCTTCCACAGGGGGGTTTGAAATGGGTGCTGACATGTAGGAATTAATTCAGTTTGTCACATACATTGGAGTGTGGCAGAGAGTGGGTTTTTCCCCCCTCTTCAGGCTGTCCCCTTGTAATGAAAATACACACAGAGTTTTTCTTGTGCTACAGCTACAGTCATCATGTCGTTCCTTAACTGACCCCCTCTGGAGATGCCTCACATTCTGCTGCAGGGCTTTCCATCCTGGTTCCAAAGAAAAAGGTAAAAGGATTCATTCTCTCCTAAAATATGAGAGTTTTGTCCCATGCCATTGATTGCTTTCAGATGGTGACTGGAGAGGATTTGTGTCTCACCACACGTCTCTGTAAAGGTTGTCAGTAAAAATGGGCTCTGCCTGCAAAATTTGGAGTCCTGAGTAATTCCTGGGCTGTTAGAACTGGAATACAGACTTTTCAGTGGAGCAAACCAGACAGTGCTGTAGGCAAATACACTAAAAATTTGGCATATTTAGTTTTGTCTGTAGTCTAATAATAACAGTAGTGCTTGGAATGTTTCATTTATGGTATGAAAGGAATTTCACTCAAGTGATGGTCTGAAACAGGTCTGATTTTGCCAGCTTTGCTCCTTTCTCCATGAGAGAACAGGACAGTGTCTGTCCTATTTGCAGTTGCATGGAATGACTGATGCCCTCACATGTATATAAAAACAGTCCAACATTTTTTGCAGCTCTAATGAGCTGGATTTTCTAAATCTCATCTCTGGCTTGTGGCATTTGTGCAAACAATTTGTGCTGGTCTCGGTGAGGTTTAATTGTGCAAATAATTCCTGTAGGACAGAAAGGGAAAATAAACAGTTTGAACAGGACAGGAGAAAACAAAGGTGGTGAGCAGTGCTTCTGTTCTGTAATCTTTAATTACAGATAATATAAAATAAATATTGAGGGTTTTTCTAGGGAATGTTAACACTACATTTTCATATCATTTTTTATTGCTTGCTGTGTAAAATGTTGCCTGCAGTTAAAAGTGTTTGCAGAGGGGGATTCAACTCAAGCTAAGAACCCATTGCTCAAAGTAGTTCCATGGAAAGATTTTATGATGCTTATATCAAAGCATGAAAGGTGCTTTTTTCTAAATATTATAAAATTTGATGTGTTATTTCAAACAGTTTTATGCAGGATCAGTTCAACTAATACGTACTAAGTTCTGAAGACCCTTTGAAAAAAAACTCATGAGCACAAACACTGCTGGGAAGAAATATAAATAAACCATTCCATAATCTTTTGGACTAGAATGAACAGCTTATTTGTAGATCCGTCATCCAAGTTCTCTAAAACTAAGAGACAAAACAAAAACTGTAAACCAATTTTAAGTAATTTATTGGTATTGTTGATGCTTCTAAGTGAGTGAAGTGCATAATGATGATGTCTAGATAGTCATTATTTGTCTTTTTTTACATACTTTATAATTGAGCAATATAGTTTCCTGAAGATTACTTGTTTGCAAGTTCTGTCAAATCCAGTAAGATGTATAGGTGCCATTAAAAATCCATATTGATTTCCCACAGTCAGCTGGGAGTTTACTTGAAAAGTCAATCATTAGTTGAATGAGTGTCTAAAGCATGTTCCAATATCTACTGGTAGCTTAAGTTTTTCAGCAAAAATGACTATTTTAAAAAGAAATGTTGTAGGTTCTGGGGTCTGGTATGTGAAGATTTGTGTTTTTCACCAGTGCTCCTGTGCCGTGCTGGGCTGTTCTGCCCCAAGTTTGCACCTCTGATCCTTCACATTTTAATTTATTTGGATTCAGCCTTTGAGCTGTCCTGGTGTGCAGTCCCTTCTAGTCTGAGCCTGTGGATAGTGACGGTGTGTGGTTGGATTTGGGAGACTGAAGGAGCTTAGGCTTTGCAGTGTTCCCTCTTGGGGCAGGATCCTTCATCTGCTCCTTGGGCACTCACCATGTCCTGGAGATGAGCAGGATTTTGGCTTTTCTCCCTCTTTCCTTCCTGT
This sequence comes from Trochalopteron elliotii, assembly GCA_024734555.1. Taxonomy (NCBI): domain Eukaryota; kingdom Metazoa; phylum Chordata; class Aves; order Passeriformes; family Leiothrichidae; genus Trochalopteron; species Trochalopteron elliotii. Next base: position 42,951 of record JANPWX010019206.1, read on the forward strand.
TTCTTATCTCTTTTCTTACGCTCCAGAGGAGAGATTTTTGAGAGAGGAGGTAGCAGCACCTCCACAGGTCGAGAGGAATGGTTATAGTTAATGGATGATACATTCTCTTTACACTTACTTTCATGGGCAGCTTATGGGATATGTGTGATAATGGATTGATCCTATTTAATGTATATTAGTAATTAAAGAAAATTCATTTTTAAGAGGCAAGGATATATTTAATTTTAATAACTATCTTTCCCTGAATCAAGGAGTCTTTGCACAGAACTCTAATGGATAACATTAGTCAAATGTGTGAGAGATCAAATTGTTAAGTATGAAGGGTGTTGGTAATGTAACACAGAAGAGAAATCTTGTGAGGTAACTGAATAACACCCAGGAAGAGCGTATTCATCATGGTATGCTGACAAAACATCTGAGTAATGATGGCCATTAAATCTTTTGTCATGGCTAAGATATGAAAAAGAAAACAAGTTAAAGTGTGAGCCATTTAGGAAAATTGCCATTTGACATGTAAACCTTTCTGCCTCTGTGTGTTCATTTTTATATTATGGAATGAATTTGCATTTTGGGAGGAAATTTGATTTGCCTAGTGATTAGGGAGGAAACGGTGATTTTCAATCTCTAGTTAGTCAAACATTTAAATTGAAAGAGCAGATTTGCTTTTTTTCCCCCTTTTTTTTTTTTTTTTTTCTCCCTTGGAAGGGAAAAACACCCAAATCACAGCAAAACAACTAGCTCACGAGATTCAAAAATGTTAGATTTATTGATATATTTATTTTTGGAGAAGATGTCTGACCATCTGTATTGTCTTTGCATGACCCTGTGTGTGAGTAGATGTTAACTGGGCTGCCCTAAACCAGGGAGAAGGGAGTGATTCCTAAAGACTCAGCACTGCTCATGTTCCCTGTTCAGTGAATTTGCTGAATTCTGTGTGGTCAAACATGCCAATAAAGCCATGGATTTACATGGTGAGGTCACTGGGTTGCAGTTTATGAGAGACTTTTGGAATTAATGTAACAGAGAGAAGGGACACTGGAGAGATGCAGTAAGAGAACTTGGAGAGTCCCTGGTTATTCTGATGTGGCTGAAAAGCCAACTGCCAGTTTCTTAAAAGGAATAAACTCAGAAAAAAATTAGTTACCAGTTTCAGGACTTTGATGGAATTGGCATTTTTTAGCAGCTGGTTCCAGTATCACATTTTTGTAAGAAGATAAATAACAAGAAAATGGTGATGTTGAGATCAAGAAAAAGTTTGTGGTGAGACATTTTGGAGTCGCTGGAAAGGTCTCTCAGGTCACTGCAGTGTATCCACACAGCAACATTCTGTTGTTATATTAGGAAGAAATGAGACAAATTACAATAAAAACTACATTTAGCCAAGAAAGAATTTGTAGCAAAATTGTCCAGATGGTTTATCTTAACCCTGACAGCAAAATATGTTAACCAGATTAGTAATTTAGACACCAGTGATATAAGAGGGACCGTTTGGAGCAATAATAATTTGGGTTTTTTTGAGTTGGTTTCTTGATTGAATTTCTTTAAATGAATGGTCAGATTTTAGTGGTTCAGGTTGTATCTTAATAAATGTGGCTCTTCAAAAAACCTGAATTTGATATATACAACTTGGAAATAATGGCAAATGTAACTCGCACAAGTTTATTGAGTTTATTTTAGTGTAATCCTTTCTAAAAGTAAACTTCAGATAGCTTTGAGCCATCAAACAGTGGTATTTCATCAGCAGCATTTATGGGGTAAGGAGAGGACCTGGAAATTCTTCTGCAAGTTGTTACAGCAAAGTAGCAGCCCCAAAAGAACTGAAGGGGATTGGATCTACTTATAATTTTAAACTATGGAGACATCAGTAAAATATCTGTCTCACATGAGACATGGAGAGAGGAAGGAAGGGGAAGGAGAAGGGGTACAACAGCCAGTAATGAAATAAGAATGCAAGGAATATATGTAAAGGTTAGGAAATCTTCTGACCTCACTTAAGATATTGTTTTTGTTCTGGTTACCATATTCTTTAAAGATGTAACATTTGAAAAGGGGAATTTGATTGACCTTATGACTAAAGATAGGAAGTCTGAGGAGAGGCTAAAATCATGAATTTCTATAACCTTTAAAGAGCAAAGGTTGAAAGGCATTTAATTGGAAAATATAAAATTTCCTGAATTATATATCAGTATATAACTCTATTTCTTTTATATCAGAAATTATTATAAAAGGAAGGATATCTGTCAGGTGAGGGGCAAGTAACTGAGCAACCCTTGTGCACTTTTTACTGTTCTCTTTTGAGCACAAAGAAACCAGGTTTCCCTTCCACTTCTAACATTACCTGAGCTGACAAAATACAAAAACATGTGAAATGCATCTGAAAAAGTCTGAAAATACTCTCAGATATTCAGACAGTCTTACCAGTCATTGCTGGAGGGAGTTGGGTTCACAAATAAAAGTTGTCTTTTGACCTTGGACAGAGGCTGTGGTGTAACTTCTCAGGAGACCTTGCAGGATTTGGTTTCTCCAAGTTCCTGAGGTAGGGGTTCCCCACCCTCTGGATATCCAGATCCCACTGTTCTCTCCTCTGGAGAAATCCTGCACTCCACACACTGTGGCTGGATTTGTGTGCTGGCAGAACTTCCCCTCTGAAATAGGAGTGGGAAGTGAACCAAACGTGGGGGAAGCTGTGCAGCACAATTGTAGCCTAAAACTGCTCTGGAATGACCAAAATACAGCATTTAATTTAAAACTCCTTACAGACATAAACAGGCTTTAAGATTGGTTTTAAGATTAGTTTTTAAAATTATCCTATTCAATAAATGTTTTGTCTATTTATGTAATATTTTAGCTTTATTTAGTCACTACAGCGATCAGAAAACAGTTTTTATAGTAAAATACCCAGGTCAGTCTGCATCTGTCTGTGACAGCTCATCCCAGAACCATGTTTTAATTAGTTTAAGTAGTAGAAAGAAGAAACTGAGAAAAAAGGAGCTGAGCAGCAGCAGTGTTGCTTCTCATGTGGATTGGTTGGCTTTGCTCAGACAGTGACACAAAAAAAGAAGTGAATCTACTTTTAACACTGCTGTTAACTTCTAGAAATGGAGTCACTTTTCTAGGAGATGAAATGGGTAATTTGGTATTTCCCTTTATCTCTGATAAATGTTTTTTTTTTTTTTTTGTACTCTAGGTCTAATGCCCACTGACATAACCGTTCAGCTCTAATAATTTAAATATGTTAACTGAGTTAAAATCAGGCAGCTCCAAATACAGTTCTGATGTGATCCAGTGCTGCAGTCACTTTATTTCCCTCTTTCAATATTCAGCCTCATCATTTAAACTTTCCATGCAAAGAACACTAGGATTTTTCTATAGTTTTGAATCTGTAAATAATTGCCATTTTGAGAAAGATGCCTGGTCACTCGAGCTCGTGCATTGATTAAATCTTACTTGTGAGCATGATCCATGAAAATGCTGAAGGTCCCATTAGAAAATACCCAGCTTGATTTATACGTGATAAGAGCGACATTGATCACGTTCACATACTGAAACAATTATTGATGGAATCTATGATGAACAAGTCATTCCAGTTGTGATGAACATTGGCTTCTAGCAGACATTTGACACTGAACCATGAGATTCTTTGTTGTTACAGCACATGTGAGAAAATCATTAAGCTTTTTGAAGCCTTTACAGGCTGGGCCTGAGAGTATTATTTGCATTAAGTTCCTTTCACATCAGTTTTGTTTTTCTTGCAATAATACATTAGCAAATTTGGGATTATCAGTAGCCATAGCAGGTATTACAGGCAAAAGTATAAATGTAGCTCACCTAATTATCAGCATGCATGCATTCCAAAGGACCTTTGAGAAAAAGCAGAATTATGTTTAAGCTGTTAATAACTTGGTGAAGGCAAACTGCAGCAATTCTGAAGAACTGGAAAAGTTTTCAGTTCAAAATTTTTTAATTCTTATATTCTTCTTGAGGAAAGAAAGGTTGAACATCAGAAAAGAAATGTCCTTCATGGTTGGCTTCAGTCAAGCATATGTGAGTGGGAGGAGAGTGTGGCACCAGTTGAAGAAACCACATTTTTGAGTATTTTTCACACTGGAAGTTGCAGGATTTAGTTGAGAATTTTGAGAGTGCAGCTGAATTTTCAAGAATTGCTAAAGTTTTTACATCTGAATTGAAGCAAGCTGCCTGTTCAGATGTGCAGGACAGTCAGGGAAATACCCTCCTTGCTGGTCAGACCTTTGAAATGGTTATACAGAGTTCTGTACATGAGAGCAGGCTGCTTATCAACAGTTCCTGACAGCCCCTTTCATGTCATGGAACATGCAGAGGGGAAAGTTGTGCTTGGGTTCATAGCCAGTTTGTTCCTCTGTCCATATCATCACATACACTTGGGGCCATGAAATCTGCTCCCGGGAAAACAGGAAGAAATCTGTGATCCCCACCAGACTGCTTGGAAACAAAGCCAGGGAATACAACACCTTGTCCAGCAGGATCACACTCTGTCTGCCTAAAGATCCCAATTGATTTGTGTAACAGCCTGAATAATGAATGTGGATTTTTAGTTTGGTCCCTAGAGTGAACAGTGCTGTTCTACTCCCTGTGGACTCTCCCTTTGAGCTTGTGATCTTCGAGTTAAATTCGCTCAGTGTAATCTTATGTTCAGGAAGAAGGTAAAAATTAAATTGTCTTAAGAATAGAAGATTTTTAATTGTCTTTTTTGAAAGGTATTGGTAATTACTCTAATGTTACACAGTGGAGAATAGCTTGCAAGATTTACTGTCATTTTAGTATTTAAATATTTGCAGATCTCTGACCCAATGTTCCCTGACCCACAGGTTTACTGTCAATCCTCTTGAACTTCTTGTACTCGCTATTATCTTTGGGTTTTTTTTCAGTAAACTGGTGTTACTGATAATGAAATAGATATATTAAAGTTAATACTTCCTTCTTTCCAAGCAGAGTCACTTGATATTTTGCTCCCAAAGTGCATTTGAAAGTATCCATACAGGCAAAACAGGATCATACTTTGTATTTTATATGCATCCTCAAAGGATGGTGGACAAGCACAAACCCACCGTCCTGTATCTTTCAACTCACACACATAGAGATCCTGTTTTTCTAATATTTTTGAAGACCAGAAATTGGAAAGCCTTGAAAAAGAGAGTTTAACAGTCTTAACACTAGAAGGTTTTGCATTGGCCTACATCAGAAATACATGGGGTGAAAAATGTTAAAAAGCATTATTCTAACCCACCAAACTTTTCCATTAAAGCCAATGTGTCCAGCAGTGATTTCTGCTCAGCATCACTTTCATTAGGTGGAGATGGTGTTGTGTGCCTGCCATGGGGGATAACAAATCCATCTCTGGGTGGGGAGCAGCTTCTTGTGCTCATCTTGGATTATATGAGGTTTTCCTGCTAAGTGCTCAAATTTACCCCTTCCCCCCAGATGTTTGGGAATAACTGATGTGAAATTCTCGAGGGAAGCCGCTGTGGTGAGGTGTGGGATCATTGCTAAATGCATCTCAGTCCATACAGAACGCCTGCTAAAAGGCAGGATAAAAGCCAAGTGGAATTGCCAGGCTGTTTGGGAAGAGGCAGCTTTTCACACATGGTCATTCAACATTAAAGAGAGCTGGAATTCCAATATATTCTCACAAGATAAAAGTTGTGAGTTATAATCACATTGCAGGAGAATGGGTCTCTGTTAGAGCTTCCTGCACCCAGAGACAGGACTTAGCACTGGGCGACACTTGGCAATTAAAAAGTGAGCTTGGATTTATTACAATACATTATTTGTAGTGAGAATTGCCTCAGGTGAGTGTTGCATAAAGATATTATTGAGCATATGTGCAAACAAAGTAAATGGAGTGCTGTTGCTGACATATCTGTAGTAAAGTTGGTAAGAAAATTACTTTAAAAATGAGGAGTGGCACTGGCGATTCTCCACATAAATTAAGCATTGTTTACTTGCTGCCACATGAGCTCTCTCTTAGCGCAGTTTGTTTATTTATTACCCCCTCAAATGGTGAGAGAACACTTCATTCCTTCTAGATACAAGACATCTTCCTAATTACTTAAACTCTTCTTTCTCCCTCCTTGCGTTCCAGATGCTCCAGATAGCATTACAGATGAGAGTTCTGTTATGCTATCAGGAATATTTGTTAATAAGAAAGTAACTTAAGTAGTTAACATAACAGGAGTTGATTTGACCTGTTGATATGCATTTTTACAGAATAAACAAAGCCTGTTATCTGAGATTTTATTTATAAGGATCTGCTCAAGTGATCTGAGATCCCCCTTGTTTGCCTGTCCTGCCCTAGACCTCAGCACATAATCTCACTGTACTGCTGCCCTTTTGACATCTGATTGCCCTTTCCATCAGCATCCATCCAAAAGCATATTTGTCTAAAAGGGAAACAATTAAATTCCAATCTCATACAGAAAACCTTTACTTTTCAAAGAAAACATACTGTAGAAGTCACAAAGTCATACATGACGGGGAACCCTCACTAAATCAGAAGCAGAAGTCATTAGGCCAAATTCAGCTCCAGCCAAAATAGACACCAAGCCACTGATCTTGATGATATTTTGCCTGTTTATATTAGGAATGTTATATGCACTTACTTTTTATTTGTTTTTCCATTAAATCCTGTAGTAAGACTTAAGTTATAATGTATGTGACAAGTATTATTGACATGCAAGATAAATAACAAGTGTGATTGGGGAATACTGAAATATTTCAAATATGAAATGATCTTGTTTTAACCACCTATGATAGTGGGCTGAAATGGCTGAATGCTGGGAAATTCAGTTTAAATGATGTTACTCTCCTCTCATATGTGGATGTCCTATTGCAGAGGGATCTAAGAGTTGAATTACTGTGTTTTTTCAAGGATAGAAATGAGTTACTGTAGTGCACAGGGCAGATCTGCTGCTCTCAATGTTTGCTCATCCTTTTCTGTTGGTATGTCTGCAGATGATCCCACTTGGGAAACCCCTTTTTGCCTTCATTCTGAGCATCATTCCCTGACTTTGTCCATAGTCACAGGTGCAGAGTTTTGGATCACAAGTTTGAGCTGTTAGACATCTGTGCCTGCAAACAACTGTGAAAAAGCTACAAATAATTTGTGCTGTATAATCAGTGATATGATTGAGTTATACTCTGAATTTAGGTTTGATAGGGAAGCAGACTGTGTCATACCTTCAAAGCCTTTCATGCTGAAGAATTTACTAAAGGGAGTTTTGTCACTGGTGTCTCATTGTAACTTTCTCCAGGAGCAACCAGGTAAATAAATACTCAGTGTGGTGTTTTCAGAGTGGAATGCTGTGGGGGTATCCTGGTTAACAGCTGCAAAGAAGAAAGATGAGACATATTTCTGTGTCTTACACATGGAGTAGAAAGTGGTCTAAAGGGAGAAAGATTTCTTTGTGTATTGTTTTACTTTACTGTTAGTATTTATCTGTCACGTTTATGTCATGCTTGATCATACACTGGAGATGAAAGGTTGATTATATCAGATTATATTGTAATTTGACCTTCGGAAGAAGGATGCAGCCACTGAGCCCATTATGAATTTTGGTGTTCATGCCCAGCCTGGTGGTTCTGCAGCAGGACATGATGAGTGAGCTCAGAGCAGGCTCATGGCTCTTCCTGACAGCCCCATCCCCGACTGTAGTAAGGGAAGAGCTGGAGTGGGCAAATTTCACTCCTGTAGCTTTTTGGCAAAGGCCTGTTTTTATCACTGAATTTCCAAATGTAATTTCTACCTGAAAGAACTTGAAAAGGTGTAGTTTTGTCATTAACTAAACTTGCCACAGCTTCTGTTCTAGATAGAAATGACTGAAATGACAGTTCCAAGGATCTGGAATGTCAGTGACAATATCCCTGGGTACCACTTCTCTGCAGGTGGAATTCCCAGGAATTATTAAAGCCTCACTACTGATAAATCCCAACCCATCCTGATTTTGATATGTCTCCAACTGTGTAGGCTTGAATGCTCATGGATTTACAATGTTTGAACAGCTTTGGAAATGCTAACAATGCTTTCCGTTTAGTGGCTTTTATGGTACAGGAAAGGGGTGGGCTGCTGTTTCCAAACTTGCAGAACTTATGGATTTGTAAGATATTAACTGCTAATTTGAGGAGTGCAGCTTGCTCACCTGTGCAGTCCTTTTGTTCAGTCTGAGATCAAACTAAATCTTGGGTGGTTGAGAATCAGACGTGTGTGTGTGTGTATATATGTACATATACTGAAACACGTCTGTGTGCTTGGAGTTTACCGTGTACTTGTTAGGGTAAAAGAAATTCAGCTGAAAGTTTGTCTGTTCAACAATTGAAATCACAATAATTACATTAAATGCTTTCCTATTTGATAGTCAAAGGTAAAGCAAGTCCAGCTAAGTGAATTAAAAGAATTGATCTTAACAATGAGGTTAATATTTTTCCCAGCTCTCTGACTGATAGTTTAATGGAGGTTTTATTGTGTTATGTTAATGATGTCCATGGAATATATATTTCTTTGTTTGCATCTGTCACTTATAGAGTTAATTAATATTCCGCTGGTTCCATATAGCTTTTTGTTCAAAATCAGTCCTCTTTTACTCTGCGCATTTCTTTGGCAGCCCAGTCCTTACAAAAGGAGAAGTTTGCAGAGTCCTGAGCAGCTAAATGTCCCTACATACAGAACTGCAGTTTGCCACTGATACCTTCTGCAAACCAGGACTAAAATATCAGTGTAGTACACAAGCCTTTTACCACCCTTGAAAACCCAGCTTGAACCTTGAGCGAGTCATTTACATGTTTCCTTGGGATTATCTACATTCTTGTCCACTTTGACCTTGTAATTTTGCTCACAGTTGGAAATGTAATGCAGAGCGACTAAGATAATGTTGTTTACACAGACTTTAAGTGGAATGACATTATAGTCAAGCGTCACATCACCCAAAGTGAAGGAAGACTTAATTACCATAATCCTGTGAATACTAAAATTCCTTAGCCATGTGCAGCATAATAATGTAATGTTCTGCATGTTCCATTTAATAACCTGAAGGTGCTGCATTAACTCTTGGGGAACTTTTAGTTATCCTAAAGTGAAAGCAAACGGATTTAGAGCAGGTTGGGAGAGATTCTGTGCTTAGTGGAGATCCTTGGTGTGTTACACTGCTGCCAGCACATCCCGTCTTCCTTTGATTTTATACTTTGGCAGGTGAAACAAAACTGAAGCAACTGCACCAACATCTCTGTCAATCCAGTGGGTGTAGTCTGGGCCAGGGATTTCTGCAGGTGATGAAGGCTTAAGTTCAGTGAATAACAGGATTGAGACAGTAATAAAACATAGTTTGTCATGGCAAACACACCAGTAAGTGGAGAGGAGTGTTAAATCCTTCAACACTGGGACAATCTGTTCCTTAAGTGTTCAAGCCATTGTACCTTTCTGCTGATAGTCAGTGCTGCACCAACCTTAAAGACTCAGTGAGTAAATAGATCTTGAATGAGGATATAATCATGAAAAGGCAAATCATGAGCAATTATGGTGCTTCACAAAGAGCTAAAGTATTTGTCATGTTCTCTTCTGAGCAGTGTGTAACCGTTTTATAGAGATAGTGATTATTCTTAATATGTTGTTTCTGAGGAACACTGAGTAGTAGTGCACAGCCTCCTGCATGCCTTAAACACAGTTACAGACTGACTTAAACAATAAACAGACTATTTAGCAGCTACAAGAATGTAGTGTAGATAAAACAGAGTGCAGGGAATAGCTCTCTTCTTACTTGAGGGCCCAGAGAGTTCTCCAGATCCTGCCTGGCCCACGGCCCTGCTGTCTGGGCTCTGTGCTGCTGTGGTCAGTGGCCAGCAGGGACAGATGGATTTGAAAGCACAAGTGGAGAACCCAGTGTGATTTAGTGTTGTTAGAAATACAAATTTTGGGTTTGCATCTTTCTGAGAGCAGTAGATACAGTGGTTAATCTTGGGAGGTGTTGTGCTTTTATTTGGAACTGGTTTTTGTAACTGCATGTGGTGTGTAGCTGTATGCTAATACTAACTGTGTATTAGTATGCAGTTCAAGTTTAGGGTGTAAGGATTGGTTCTCAGAGGACTGGAAAATTTAAGTTTACAAGGAAACGTTAGAAAGGGGGACATTAAAAAGCATGTGCTGCTGGTGGATGATGTGGGTGTACAAACAGGCAGAAGCACTGGAGCAGTGAGTCAGTAGCTGGTGTTGGTTTGTGCTGGCACAAAAAAACTTTTCTCTCTACTTACACCAGTGTGATGCAATTGATGCAATTGCCTTTAATGGAATTGGGCTTATTTGTAGGGAGGATTTCTGTGTGTTAGTAAGGATCTTAAAGAATGGATATTGGCCCCTAAGGATACTTTCCAGGAGGGTGCAAACTATTATTGCATGGCCTATGCTTTACTGTATTACAGCAGTTTTTGAAAGGTGTTCCTCAAAAATGGTGCTTTTCCCTGGGAATTGGGCCTGAGGGGAAGACAGGAGGGTACTCTGCTGTCATCTCCAAATCATCTCAAAATTTTTTAGAATGAAATTGATATAACAAGCAGTTTGTGCTCATCTTGTCACAGGGCTGTTTGTAGTCATTCACATACACAGTGCTAATATAGAATAATTTTCAAGCTAGCTCTTTTTTCTGTGGAGTTTCCAGGCATTTTGTGTGTTTAAAATAAATGCCAAATCTCTTATCAGGGCAAAGAACGTAGACTTGCAGTTTCCTGGGTTTTTTTTGTAGAATTAAGCCATGCTTAATGCTGCTGATTGCCAGAGGTCTGGCCTTGCCCTTTAGTATTCACTAAGGGTATTATGGGCTAAATAATAGAAGACAAAACAAATGCAAATGACAGAGAATGTAGGTCATACATGAGAAAAGTTTTGTTGTTACAGATTTATTTATTTATTTATTTTTAGAAACAAACTCTTAGCAGCAGTGCTGCATTCTCATTCACGCATCCCTGCACTCTCTGCGGTAGAACAGGAGGATTTGGGGTGCCCTTGAATCTGTGGAACGGGGCTAGAGCTCTGTGCAAAGCTGAAGCAGCATTTGCTCAAAGCCCAGCTTTGTGCTCCCGTTCAGTCCCAGTACAGCCGGGCAGGCTCAGCTTGTGGCTCTTGTGCCCAGATTGCTTCTCACTGCTCCGAGCTGCCCATGTTCCCTTGGAAATGGGGCATGGATTTGTGCCCTGGGCGTGGGGCCGTGCCCTGGACGTGGGGCCGTGCCCTGGACGTGGGGAAGCACAGAAATCCAGGCTGGTGGTGCGAGCTGGAGCACCTGTGAGCGCAGGCTGGGCTAGTTGTGCCGCCGCAGCTGCCACCATGAGCAGCAGTTGGGAGCGCTGCCTTGCCAGGCCCCCCCCCGAGACCCTCTGAAGGGTTTGCACTTTCTGTGGATGTATAATTTTTGTTGATTAACAGGAGTTCTTGGAAGGAGCTCTTTTGTAAAACTGATGACAGGGAGGAGCTGCCTGGGGCAGAGGCTGTCAAATGATCTCCTTTGTGACTGCAACAGTGCAAATATTATGAAGGAACCAAAATCCCTTCCCTCATCCAGGACTCCTTGGGGGTGGCAGTGCTCAAACACAGAACTCTTCCCGTTGCCAGAGATGAATCTTACAGGTTCCAGCTTTTTGTTTTTTTTATTTTTTAATTTCAGAGTAGTTTTGGAACATGCAGATTTTATAATATCATTCTTGAGAGCAGAAAGGTCAGAGACTTTTCCAGATATTAGGACACCAGAATTTGGCTTTTGTCATTGCTGGCTTCCTTAAGTAAGTTTATTTTTCTAGATATCTGAGTAATTACTGTTGTCGTGACTGAGAGCATTTTGGGTCCAGCACATTTTAGTTTTCCTTGTAGAGATTTCACGCTCTGTTCTATGTTGTTCTGGAACGCAGAGGGTGGGAAAGGGTTTTCCAAGGCACAAGTGCTGGTTACGAAGATGTGGAAGAACACTGAGTGGCCTGAATTTGGGAAGTGATAAACGCTGTATTGAAACATACATTGAAAGTTCAGTTTGCATAAAATCTGGTCAAAATCCTTAAAGGAAGCAGTAGAAGTTTGGCTGGAAGGACAGTCAGTGGCCAAATGGTGTCCAATTTCAAGGTAAATCCAGCAGCATTTTCATCTCAAACTTTGTACAGGACAATACAAACTATTCTACTATGAAACTAAACCAGGTTTTCCATATTTTCTTTCCCATTCCCATAAAAAGTCTCCCAGTCACTTGAAACATGATTGAAAATGAGTGATATAAATATATAATGTGTTGATCATGGGAGTCCTGGGGGGCAGAGCCTGGAGCTGGCATGGGGGAGGGTGACCCTGCCTGTCCATCTTCCCATTCCCTGCCCATTCCCTGCCTGTGCCCAGCATTCCGGAGGGGCAGCTGCTCCCTTGGATTCCTGCAACTGCAAAACTAATTAGCGAAATTAAGTTGAAAACGCTGTAAACAAGTGAAGTTGTTATTCATTCCGTATGGCACTACAAATGTGGGAGGACATGTTAAATGATAAATTAGGCATGAACTGCTTTAATCTGGAAGCTGAACATGCCAGCGAAGGGCCTGGATTTGTAATTAGCATCGGGGGGCACAGGAGAGTGGTGCCTCTTTTAAAACAGTGACAGGGAATTGATCAGTTTAGGTTGCCGTGGCAACCAGGAGCCCTCCATCACTTTCCCTCGTCCTATTATGCCGTCCCCACGTTCAGAAATATATTTATGAACTGTAAAGATAAACTACTCAATAATGCAAAAGAGGCTCCAATGCTCAAATGCCAAAGTGATGGGGGCCAAGCGGCTGCCTGACTACCTGATAACAAGCTTAAGTGTTCTCTGGTTGTCATGACATTTCTTTTACAAAGCAAATGATGTCTGCAGGAAAAAAAAAAATCTTAAAATTAGCCGAGAATGCAAATCTCTTTATGAGGCTGTCACCTTCATAATAACAGACAATAACTGATGATTTATGAGATGCCACCATAGCAACTAACTCCTGAGGCACCCCGTTTCTTCTCACAGGAGCTTGGGCTCCTGTGGAAAAGTTTCCAGAGCAAAGCTCAGGAAGTCTTGGACCCTCTTACTCCATGAGACAGGCAAATGTTGCAGGGATTTTTGCAGTTGTCCTACATGTAAAGGGACTGAAGTCTCTTCTGTAAAAGCAGTATAAAGCATTACTGAGATAGAGTGACTTCAGTCTGAGAAAAGAGATCATTTTTATTTGCTGTTCAAGTTGCAGCAGGAACTGGGACACCCAGATCTCTGCCGTGCACTTGGCTTTTCTGAGTCTGCCATCTAATAACTTGTATTTAAAAGTGTTTGTTATGTAAATCAGCTCTTTTTATACCTTCTGGTGTGTAAGTTAACCTGTCTGTCCTGGAATGAGTGATTGATTTGGATTAGAACTTAAATGACTGCAAAAGAAAGGCTTTTATTTGCAAATGGTTCATTACATGATGAATGATTTTTTAAAAATAGTTTTTTAGATGACTGTCTTTTCTAACTGACAAAATTGACTTCAGGAGAATTAGGATCTCTAATCTAGGTTAAAGGTCATATAGCACTAAGAGTTATCAGGTGAAGTAGTGTTTATGTCTTCATGCCCAAAGATCATATTATTTGCTCTTCTGAATAGGAGTAGGGGGCATGGAAACCCTCATACCCCAGTCCTGCATCACTTTGTAAAACTCAGGTCCCTGAATTTGGTACCTAGAAAGGCCAATTTAATGTTGAAGGAGACGAACTGTCAGTAGCAGTTTTTGCTTAAGGTGGTGTCATTCACCTTCCCACCCTCCCAATTCCTTCCCCTCTTCCTGCCATTAATAAATGGAGATTACAAATGTGCCCTTTTATTGCAGTTCCCTTTTTTAAAAAGTACTGTAGTAGTAAGAAAAATCCACTGATTAGGAAAAGCATTCTGAGAGTAATATGTTAATTCTTAGCCCTTATCTTAAGATCCATACTCAGACAATTATTCCAAAAAAAAGTAATAGAAACTTGTTTGAATTAAGAATTCATGATCTTTCCCATTCTTTTTTGCTTCATCAAATATGACAGGTAAAGCTGTCAGTTCCAGAAAGTGGTTTCAGGAGTATGAAGGACATTCCCTGGCTCCCTCTGGAGCTGGACTGGGTGTGGAGCTGTTCTCATCAGCATTTTACAGGCTCTGTGTGCAGCAAGTGCAGAAAAGGCAGTAAAATTTTTTGCAGTGTATTGACCTGAAGTCCATTTGAAGTTGATGAATACCAGCTGTTCAAACAGAAAATTAAATAAAAGCAAGTCAAAACTTACTCTGAAGTAAACAGGTGAACAGTATGTAAGACAAAGCAGTTCCCCAAAGGCATTTTTAGTACATGGTCATTATTTAACTCCTGACTGAAAATAAACAATGCTGACAGAGTGTGTGTTGGGGGCTGTGATATATGAACCGTGTCAGTTCTGTAGGCTGATAACCCATAGCTTGACATCCTTATCTATAAACTTTGACAGATACATCAGTTTGTTATTGTCACTTTATTAACTTGCTTCTATGATAGCAGAAGATAATCTTTCTCAAAGCTAATACTTTATTAGGTAAAATACTCAGCTAATACTTTATTAGGTAAAACAGTTGGAAAAATGTCAACAAATTTTGTTCACCCTGCTAAGGAAAATCCTTTACAGTTCTTTACATGTTGAGCCAGTATTTCACAATATGGAACAACATTGTTTGCCTATCAGCAGCAAACAATAAACTGTTTTGTCACATTAA